>UCOJ01000059.1:0-267404 GCA_900474305.1 Cecidostiba fungosa | reverse complement strand
TATATATATATATATATATCTATTAACGATCGCAAAGAGCGACAAGTCGCGGCTTCTTCAGTTCTCCGTGCTGTATAGTATATGCATATGTTGCAGCAGCTGCGCATTGATCATTTTTGACAAATGACACATGCGCGCGAGTGAAAAAGAGAGAGGCCAACATGACGAATCGTCAATTTCGCAGGAAGGAGTGGCGCGATGATTGAAAGTTTCGATGTATTTTTGTACAAAATATACAGTGCGGTAAACAAAAATGTTTTATTTATAGGAAACGAGAACCAAAGCGGACTCGCAATTTTCCACGAGAAAGAAGGCCCGATTACAGCTCTCTCTCTTGGATCTATAGGACAAAACCTCAGGCGGCTCTCTTTTTCCCTCTCGGCCTCGTTCGGATTCGCTCTACATCAGCGGCTGTCTTCGCCTATCTCTTAGGGAGATCGACTCTTTTTTATTCCCGTTTCGCCGCCTCACAAAGACTTCTGCCGCCGCCCCCCCTCTTATACCACTCTTCTTCAAATATGTACCTATACTTTCCTACATGGTTGTCGCAATTTTTTTTTATTTCAAATCACGCAATTATCCACATACACAGTATACACGATCAATAAACATTGCACTGGAAAGATCCCCTCGGCCAATTCGCCGCGCGCACCCCAGCATCCCCGCAATATTTACGTAAGCGCGGCAGCAGCCACTTCAAAGCGCGACTCGACAGTATATATATATATATATATATATATAGGAGACGAGAAAAAATTAGGGAATCCCTCGCAGCCGATAATTTCGCTCAGCAGCAGCGCGAGCCAAGAAAGGAAGCCTTGAAGTGGTTGCGCCGCAGTCGATCTCGAGATTAGTTGCCGCTATATATACTGCTGCTTGCTGTGTATCCCGAATTCGAGGTAAAGGTACGCACTTGGCTGGATTGAGCCGAGGGCTATAACGGAGTTTGTATTTAATGCAGGAATTGAATTAACTTGCGAATCGAGAATGTATTTCTTTATGTGATTCAAATTGCTATACAACAACAATACTCCATAATACAAAAGTGCGGCAAAGTTAGTCAAGCTCGGGCATATAAATAAACAAAAAAGGACGTAAACCCTCGTCCACTCTCGAGCTCTCCCAAAGCACCTCTGCCCCTACCACCGTCTCTTTCAATCCAATTCCTCGAGAGAGAGCCGCGGAGAGTAGTCCTCCCCTCTTATACCTTTTCTCCCTTTCATCCTTCTCCTCCTGCTGCTTCTTCTTCTTCTCCTCTCGCTCCTTTTCTCTCCACTATACGGGCCCGGTCACTAACTCCTCCAAGGCCAAACGAAACGTGACTCGGCTGCACCTCGCGCTTCGCGGAAGGGCATCAGCAGCAGCAGCTATGCCAAGTTTGATGGATCGCCCGCGCGAGAGGTGTACGTGTGTGTCGAGAGCTACTTTTTTTTCTCCTTGCCGTGCGTTAATGAGGGCGCAAAGGTGATTTCGCGCTTCGTTCGTCACGCTGCTATTCTGTTTTTCGGTGCGGAGAGCTGCTTTTGTTGTGTATTTTACTGGGGTTTTAATCTCGAGCCAAGAGGCTACTTCTCTTATTGTTGTTATGCGATAGATTTTTCGTGAAAGAAAGGCTTTGGTGAGAAACGGATATGCGGCGATAAAATAGCCCCTAATTATAATCGGCGTGAGGTCTTGTGATCTTTGCTCAATTTTTGTCAGAGAAAAATCACGGAAAAATAATAACGACTAGCTTTTGCTTCGATACGATCCCCTGAAGCTCGGCGAAAATCACCGAAAATCCCCTAATGCGGTAAAGAGAGCAGAAAAAGTTTCGTAAAGGAGCGAAAAAAGCGTATCGATACACTGGGGACGGCTAAAATAATTATTCGGATCGATGCGAAGCTGATACTCGCCCCCTCGAAAAAATTGTATATAGGCAAGGGTAAGTTCAGGAAATTTTTTCATGTAAATAATAATGATAATATTTCCGTTAGACGAGCAGACCTAGAATAAGAATTTCGCGCATCCTTCCGGCATTACTGCGAATTACATTATGTCAACCTCGAATTTTATATATACGTCACCCAGCAGCCACGCCACATATCATTCATGGAGCTTTACTCAGCCATTAACTCAGCCAATAGCGAGTGTCAACACTTTGAATTTCCATCAAGACTGTAGCCACTTACAGTATATAACACACACCCCACACGGTCCATTATTATTATTATACGAATCGCGCGCTTCTCGAATATAAGCGACACGCGCTCGAGGTTTTATCTTTCCTTCGGCCATGTGTCATCTCTCGGTCGGGCAGGTTTTGCCAGGGCCACGTGTGCGTCTTGCAAAGCTGATGGGCCCCCTGTATATACATATACGCTTGAAACAGCAGCATCCCCCTCCCGAAAGTCGAGACGAGAGTCTGGCACGCGCGCGCGTGGCTGTATTGCTATACTGCTGACACCCCCTCGTGTGAGCACGTCACAGTAGTGTATAGGTGTTGGATTTGTTTCTTTTTTACTTCGATCATTTTTGGAAGTGAGGTTTAGAATAAACCTATTATGCGATATCAATCAAACAAAAAAAAAAATTTCCACGCGAAGCGATCGTATTACTTTGTGAAAACCGAAAAGTACAGTAGCTATTGACAAGTAGTGAAGAACCACAGGGCCACTTTCACAATTAGGGGCTATACTCATATCCATCGATTACCAGCGCGTTGCAACGGCTTCTTTCCTCATCCACCCGCACACGTACGAGTGTGGGCGAACGGAAAAAGCGAGTGGGAAATTGAATCGCAGCCATCAGGGAGCAAAAAAAACAAGCTCACGCGACAGTCGGCCCTTTCACTTTTAATTTTCGACGATTCTCTAATTTATGGCACTCGACTGCAGCAGCCGTGGAAATTGGCAAAAAAGAGGAATGTGTACTGGGAGGCAACGTATACGGAGAGAATGTGGAGAGGAGCGCGTTTCCCGCTTCTCTGAGCTATTCGGCGACGACAGAGGGATAGAGGGAAGGAAGCTTAATATGTGCCGGACAATTTATATCGGTCTGAAATAGTGCGCTCGAAATTATTCACTATACAAAACTGGCTATTCGAGTAAAAATCGTAATAATAAGAAGAAAATTTCAACAAACAAGGCTAAGCGAAAACCCTATAAACACTGCACAAAAGTAGCCCCGCGATAACTCAGCGATTCCCAGAGAGCAATGCCGACTACTCGAGCGCATAGAGCGCACCATCGCGTGTCATTAAACCTCAAAGATCGAATTTCTCTCTCTCGTCGTTCGTTCTCTTCGAAAATACGGCCCTTTTTCGCCTCAACGCAGTGGTATATATACATACACGCAAAACGAGTCGCGGCGGCTGCACACGACGACGCGAGGGACGCACTCGAACGGAAGCGCTTTCATGCCCGCAGCCGGAGAGCTCGTTCGATCCGCGCTCTCGAATTTCTCTCTCTCTCTATCCAACGCGATATCACCGTCTGAGAGGGTGGAGGAGGGTACGCCGACTTTTTTTGGGCGATTTGTGCCGTTGCTAAGCTTTGGCTGCGCGTTGAATGGCCTTCTGACATTAGAGGGGGAATTCCGCTTGCTTCTCGAGAGCTTATTTTTACAATAATCCCGCGCAAAAAAAAACGAAATTATCCTTATACGCTAAAGCACATGACTATTAAGAAGCAGAAGCGTTATACTATACAGCCAGCCCTAAGCGCGAGAAGACGTCGAATCAGAGCCTCGTAAATGATTTCTCCGGAGGTGTCTCAAATCATATTCCGACGAACGGCTTCGAGATAATGGCGTTGCCTGCCGCGCGTTTTCCTTCATCCTCCTCCCTTTCGCGCGAAAGAGCGCGTTGAAATATGCAAATGCCGCGACGGAGTCCCGGGATTATGGCTCTAGTTGAAATCCGGAGAGACGTGCTGCTGGGTTGAGAGAAATTTTTTCGGAAAAGAGGAGAGTAATTTCGAGGAAGCCTGCTTTTTGAAAAGTCGGCGGTCGGAGGTTTTCGCGACGCTCGCAGAGTCTGACGTTATTATTATGAATTATTTTAGAGGTGCCGCGTATATTTTGAATTTTTATGCAGCAGAATGAGGAGAAAAGTTTCATGTAGACTCTCTCTTTTACAAGCTATACGCTGTAATAGCTCGCATAAAAATCTCTGACAGACCGTCCTCATCCATCCTTCTCTCCGAATTTTTTCCATGTAATAACCTCCTAAGCCATTCCGAGAGTCTCCACGGAAGACTTCACTCCGTCTCCTAAACTGTTTATCTCGCAGCCTTGACTCTACACACGAAAGAGAGAGAGAGAGAGAGGCAGAGAAGGGCTCGAAGATAACGAGATTAAAAGAGGGAGTCGGGAGAGATTAGACGCCGTTCGCGTTCCCGGTCGTTTACCTTCCGATTAGGCGTTTCGATTTCCACGACACGCGCTCCCCACTTTGACGAGGCTGCGGAGGAGGGAAAGAGTTGACGCTACGGCGGCGTTGCTGAGCCGATCGGAGAAAAGCGCGAGCGGGCTTTTGTGTCTAATATTAATGCGCGAGCAGAAGCAGGGGCTACTGGAATATGTATATATATATATATATAGCGAAAGAGGGTGTTATGTAGATCGAGAGCTGCGTAAGCTGCGCACCAAGTTTCTACTGTTTTCTCCTTTAAATTCGACTCATTGTGAGAAATCATAATGGAAAGTGGATTTCCAGCGCTGATGGGGAGAGAGAATTGTATCAAGTTTGTTAATATATCCTGCTAAATTTACAGACGCGATCGTGAGCCGTTCCGAAAAGGGGCAAGCAGCTGCCACGTCCATTGCAGCTCAACACAGCCCAAACAAAACATTCGAAAAACTTCCTGCAATCACGTGCGATTATCTGTGCAAGTGAAAGGCGAAGCACGCAGCATCCTCGCACAGTCCGGAAAATAATCGATACGACGCGCCTCGTATCTATAATATACGCGCATATACGAAAGGGTTGCGCGGCGTCCGAAATTGCCTTGGGGCTGCGTTTTGCCCTCGATGATGCACTTATACTCGTCCGTCTCTACTTTCGCATCTCTCTCTCGTATATAACTCGAGCATCAGTCTCGAGTGGGCTTGAAAATTTTATGAGCATAGTTCAGAGTAGCCGGGGGATAGCGATGGATATGTGATGGAAAATCTTCGGCAAAGTTCATCGCTAATTGTCATCCCGATATAAACTATAACTGTATTACACAATCTTTTTGCATCTGCAGCTTTGACGGGGAGAATAACAGCATGAGGCAGCTCTCTTTCATCTCATTATGATGCAAATCCACTGATTCTCTCGTCCAGTTCGAGCCGAGACTCTCACTCGCAGGAATATATATATATAAGGGGTTCCGCTTTGAATGGGGGCGTGGGGTGCAAAAATGATGTCGCTGCGGGGAGTCGCCGGTAATTTAATGACTGCCGATTGGCTACGCGCGAGAGACTTTCAGCTGCGCAGCACATTTTGTCAAAGGACACCGTGTGTGCCAGTAGAGTATATAGATTGTGCTTTTAATTTTGATAAAAGTTGGTATTCCAAAAGCTGCAGTGCAAATCTTCCTAATTGCTGCGCCGAGAGGTATTATAATATCTTTCTCCCAGAATGCAAAGTAAAGCTTTTGCCAAGTTTGTTATCGCTGCAGCTGCCGCTGCTAGCTTCAGCGATGAGGCGATCGATAACACTTTGCGGCTTGGTATAAAGCCTTGATTACCCAACTAATTAATCGCGCTGATGCCGCGAAAGCCGATCCATAATAAATAAACCTCAATATATTCACCTCTCGATATATTAACCGGCTTTGCTTCTCTCGGCAACTTGTATATCTATACGAAAATCAACGATAACGCGCGCGCGCGCGCGGAAAAGTCCTCTCGAATAATCAGCGACTATTCATCGTGAATCAGTTAATTTTCTCCGATTTAAATTTAGACACTGTCTGCTCGCTTCCTCCACTGCACACTAGAGAGTCGTGCATATGCCGAGTATATAGTGTAGAACAAGAGAAACGAGGGTACGCGAGACGCAAGGGCTGAAAGAGAGTGGGGGCGGGCATACGAAGGGGGATGAGAGATGCAATATGACCCTCTTCCACGTCGGCCTCTGAAAAGCGCTTGATCCGGTTGCACGTGTGCCGCTATATATATCGCCTATGAGAACCGCATACGTCGAGATTGCTCCGAGACGGAGTATAGAGTTGAAGACGCTACTGCTTGCTGGAGTCGGTTTTATTAAAAGAAGACGTCGTCGTGGGAGCTGGTCAGGTTGGAAAATATTGCCTGGGACGTGCTTGACTTTTTGCAAAGTTCATTCACTGCGCGGCACGGAAATATAAGGATCGTCTAAAAAAAAATTTTTTGATCGATCAACTCTCGAGTATACAGTAGCAGCGACGGCGCTTCATTAAAAATACCGCGGGTGTCCCTCGGAGTGATGACAAAAAGAAGCGGCATCAGCAGCCGGAGATGAATGTGAGAGAATACGCTCGGCGTTAAAAATAATTTCGCTGCCGAGTCCCGTTCCCTGACAATGGACGCAGAAATTGTAGAATTAGACGAGGGATTGCCTGGCTATTGTTCAGAGAGTGAAAGGGGTAAGGTCTGAAGTGTCTTCTTCGGATTTTAATATCGTCCGTTCTTTAATTTCCCGCATTCTCGCCTCGTATTATATATCCGTTATAGTACCAATCGTCAGCTCTCGTTAAATGATTTTCCAATCGCAGCGATAACTCCCAATAATATTTTGACAGAAACGGCATAACGCAAATCCTCGCGGCTGAGCAAATACGTCGAGGTTGCGGAGAGAAAGAGAGCTGACCACACGTACAGTGTATCACAAAAGGGGTCACGCGACTCTCCGCATGACGCGTGACTCATATACAGCTCTCCATCTTTTTCCACACATGCGAGCACGTTTATACGCACTGTGTATAGCTCGCTCTGGACCCCCAAGGAACATTCGAGAGGCTGCAGCAGGGGGCGCCTGTGCAGCAGCGGCGACGACGTCTAAACTTCACCTCGGGGCTAATACTCGCTGCGGAAATACTATAACCCCTCGGGCTTGCGCAACTCGCTGTATATATATACACACAGACAGATATGTACGTGTGTTCGTTCACGTGATCGGTAAATTATTCCTAGGATGCGGCTAGATCGTTGGGCTTTATGATTCATTGTTTATCGGCATGTGTCTGTGTGCGGCTGTATATATATAGACGCTCATATGGATTTCCTCTCTATAACCGAGGAGGAGCAGGTATATTCCGAATTGTTCGGCGTTGAGTATATACACGAGCTGCAGCCGGTGTGTATTGATACGCGCGAGATTCATATTTGCGCGTCCGATCATACATATTGCGGCTTTCGGAGTCTATGCTTTCAAGTGAGATTGATTCTGAGCTGAGTGAAACGTATAAGGTACATAGTACATATCTAGTAGGAAGATGCTGTGGTGTGTTTTGGTTGAAAAATTCGAGTATAAAGTATAGCATCCAAACGCAATTACGTCTCTTGCCAAATCCTCTTCGTATATATACAGAAAAATCGCGAGCGAGCAATCCGTCCTTTGATTTCTAAGAGAATATTATATATAAAACCGAGGAAAAAGCCGCAGATAGTATCTATATACTGTCACAGAAGATGATACCACTTGGTACATACACAGCGTGACTTATGAGCAGCGATGCATTTCCGAGGGATTTTGGGGGTTGACTCGACGCGGAGGGTGCGCACAATCCATTTATATTCAGATTTGCTTTTTGCGCCGTGTGCGTATGTACACGTTCGCGTCTTTGAATTTGCGCGATATATGCACTTATAATTCTCGCGTGGGAACTAGCTTCGGCTAATTGCGTATACAGCGACAGATGGCGGAATGAATGGACGTCATAATGGAATTTGTCTTTTGCATTATAATCGTGTTTGAACTTTTTCTTCTGTGTGTTTGATCGCTTTTCGATTATTCTTCCACATTTTTATGTATTAATTATAACTAATGTCTGTATGTAGTATTTTATGGTATATAGAAGTGATATATGCATATCATTAATCTACGCTTCTTATGTGCACTGCTCTAGCGCCTTGAATTTTAAATAAGAGCACGACGCTATAGGTGTACGGCAATTAATTTGCAAACTCCTGTATACGAGAATTATAAGGGATGCCGGTAGCGATATCGATCGGAAAAACTCGACGTATAGACGTCTCTTGCCCTGCCTGCTAATTATAACAACGGCAACTACACTTCTGAGTATTTTTTAATGCCCGCAATTACAGCCTTGTATACAGCCTATACTTCCGCAAGCTTCCGCCTTTTCGATGAAAACCAATAAAATAGTCAACGTCTCTTTCAATCAAGTAAAAAACCTACGTTCAAACTCTATATACTGTCTATCCTATCGGTGAATTGAAAATCAGTCGTCCTTCAAATCCACACGGAATGGCCTACTACCTGCATATGTAAGCCCCTGCACCGACTCCGATAAACACACACACACACACACACACACACACACACACACACACACACAACCACAGAAGCAAGCAATTCGCAATCTTGAGGTTTCGACCCACGGTTCCGAGATACGAATTGCTGCATTATGCAGACGTATACGGAACCAAAGCGAGGATTATTCACAGGATTCGCGTGTTTGCAATTCTCGAGATTCGCGATATTCATAAATTTAATCGGTTGGCATATACTCTATATATTTAGAAGGAGAATCATTGTCATTCAAGCAATCAAAGCAGCACTTGGCAAAGAGAGAACGGATGTCGCGTGGCATTTCGCATGCGTCGCAGCGGCCGTGCGTGCGATGATTTGCGTGCGTGCACGTGCTTCAGAATCGGAAACGCGAAAGAATAGCGCGGGAAACGATTTCCGTCTGTTCCAAGCTTCTGCAGATCCTGCGAGCGATAGAATTCATAACACTGTATATACGCGAATTGCCGACTGCTGTTTCTTTTGATATCAGTGATTTCGATGATTGGACTATTACATCCTGCTTTGCTTCTTTTTTAACGTCTATAAATTAATCGATGGGAAATTTTTTATGGAATATTACAAATAAAATAATCACCAGCACCTAATCGCCCCAAAATCTCTCAACAACAACTCCTCCCCCACTATAGAGCTGCACCTATCAAAAACTATATCAAGCCTCGGCACAAAGTGCCGCCATCGCCCTCCATCCAGTACAATAGCCCCAAATGAGCAGAGTCCCAGCATCGCTAGCATATATATATACCGTTTCGCCTCGTCCCGGAGGATTAACTACGAGACGCGCATCACAGCCTCTCCCCTGATGATGCACCGCTCGAAAATCCAGCACGCGTGCGCGCGTCAATCAGCCCCAACAGCGCGTGTGCTCGTGTCAGTCAAGCCTATAGTATATACGATGGGGTGAGAACTAGTGCGAAGGGAGGCTGCTGCTGCTGTTTTTCGACGCCAGCTTCGTCTCGGCCAAATGCAGTAGTTGCATTCAATTGCGGACTGACCAAACTCTCGCGTGAATGCCTGATTCGGGAGGCTGTGATGTGTAGGGTGCAGTCTTCCAGATATTATGCGTGTGGGGTACGTACATTGCATCGCTTATTGCCTGTGTGTGCTTTGCAGCTGCGTCGTAGATGGTTTGTTGGGACAGAGCTGTGTTGTTGTAGGGATTACTGGGAATTGAATAAATAAAGGTTGCGCGTTTCTAGGCTCTCTGATGCTTCTCTCGTCCCCTTCGCGAACGTCGAACTGAACAAAGGTGTGTGATTTACTTACTAATTGGTGGGCGGAGGTTTGTCTCTCTATATTGCTTACCTGGAACAGAAAAAATGGTGGAACATTAATGAAATTTCTCGATTGACTTTTGCTTTAAAATTATTATTGTTGGCTAGGTCTATACACTCTTGAATTATTCAATACTTTTCTATAACTGCATCCACAATCGATACATATAATTGCGATCTGCACTTTTTATATACATTAATAAACTACCACCATCTGCTCTCGATATGGTGGTAATAACGCATTTAAAACAATTTCCATGATAAATTTAGAAATACACATAATCGATACCAGCACCCCTATAAACAATCTCAAACCCAAGCGCGTACCCTCATTCAGCCAACTTCCAAAACGAATCGACCAACATCGTCCAGATCGAGAGATATCAAACTCCGCGGTCCGGTCCGAGTCGTCCAACTCCTTACACGCCCGTATGCGCCGCACGCGCATCAAACACGTTCTCCTTTTTTTCTGTACTCGCGCGCAGCCATGCAAAAGAGAGTCACGTGCCGCCGGGAGCATAAAAGGACGAGTAGGCAAACACAAGGTGTGGAGGTACCAGGTGCGTGCAAGAAGGACGTCTCGTAGCTCGCGGCATATTCACTATGCTCTGGTTGTTGTATGAAGGGAGAGACGTTCGATGACATAATCGAATTTCCCGCTCTTTGTCTCTGCGTTTTTGGGGGAGGAGACTGTGCGCGCGTGATGGGATTTCAGCTGATGAGAGTTGCTTGTTGCGGCAGCGTTGTCACGTGTATCGCGAGAGGGCGAAAGTTCCGTAAACGGTTTTACCTTATTTCTTTGCGGCTGATGCTGTCACGCTGTCTGAGGTTCAGGACTTGGAGATGAAATTTCGAGCGGGGAACCAAGTTGGTTGTCTGATGGAGAGATGGAAGGAAATTTGTGAATATTTTCAAAACGAAATGATAGAAAAATTGTGTTACAGCCTTTGAAAAACACAGGGAGCAGTGTCAATATATGTAACAGAGACATCATACGACCCCAACTACTAAAAGAATATCCATTTTCCGGATTGATACCCCCGAACAATTCATCGAATCGCAAGATCGTCTTTAAAAAGGGTTGAAGGCGAGAGAGAGAGCAACAAGCCCACATCTCTGGAGGAGGAGCATAGTGGAAAGCCACGGGAATGCCGGCTCTCGTGCCGCAACATCTCCTTCGGTTCTGTGTTCCTTCGAAGGGCTATATATAGAGCAGACGGACGGTGGGGTATCAGCATATCCGCAAGCAACTTGGCGGGGTCGAGACTAACCAAATATCTCTGCATACTCGATTAGGTTCGTCCGGATTCGAGGCGCGCCCCTATATCTCCTCGAAGGAGAGACTTTACCAGATCTGCTGCTGGTGTACTTCCACTGAAAGAGTGTGAGGAGTCAAATTTAATTTGCCACCGAGCGACTATGTTTGCCGAGCTTCGGTCTACGTGCGATCTTCGATTAGGATAAGTTGGCTATTTTAGAGAGGATGTAGCGTGCGTGCTTTAGAGAAAGAGTGAATTTACTTGATATATATAAAAGCTGAAGGCGAAATGCGAGGATATACTATTCTTAGATGTTTTCTTTGTAAAATCTTGAATTTAATCAAATAAAAGGAGTATCTACTTAATTTATTGAACGAACCCATACTAAAGGTTGCAAAGTTGTAAGTCACGCATTCTAATGAAATAGGAACACAGATACGTGTTCTTCTTTATGCAGCTGAAAAATAAGTCGCGCTGCTGCAGTTTGTAGGAGCGCAAAAAATCTAGGCCTCGAAATCGAGCCAGAAAAATGCAGCCGTTCGTCTCGACCAACATACGTCAGACTCCCTCTCTATTCCTTTTTCTTCTGGTATATTGCATGCCTGTGTGGATATTTTTTTCGCGCGAATCCTGGCCAATCCCTAGAGTGCAGGTCGTGTCAAGCCTTGCCAGAAATATCCGTATACAGCGCGAATAGCTGCATGAAGAAAAAATATGCAACATTCAAAACTGGTCGTCTTCAACTATAAATAAATATTATTATGATCAGGATGTTATACGCGTGATGGCGGTATTCTCCTTTTAAAAACAGAGGCCTGATAAATTCGTAGTCCCCAAAGCTCTAGAAGAAAAAGACTACGAGTGAACACACGTCTGTAAAGGTGTATAAGCGTGTGGGTCTAAATTCTACATACGCAGTAGCTACATTGAATTCTCTTCCAAGATCAAAGGTATTTCGTAGCGAGGACTGCTTTTCCTCCTCCGTCGCTCACCGCCGCCCGGGGCTTTGTTAAATAGAACGTGCTTTTCTTTTTGCGCTCAATTTTGTAAAGTATAAAGAGACTGCGCGATGTGTGTCGACGTTTTCCTACAATAATTATTATTGTTTTATTATTTCGCAAGTGAGTATTAACGCTGATTATTATTATTATTATTATATCACGTGTAATGGTATACTAATTACACCGCAAAAGATCGTTACGAAAATTGTCTCAATGATACATCGTAAATAACGAAGGAAAACATCTATCGCAAGTAGTAGCCGAAGCAATCAACTTGTCTGAGTGAAAGGCGTTTCTTCTCGGAACGAACAAACTTTAAGCAAGAAGTTGTTGCATCGATTCTTTCGCGTCGGAGAGCTAAATCACGGATAGCCGCCGCTTATTGTACGCCTTTTCCTGCTTCTTCCCCCCCTGAAAGTGGCCTACGGAGTATTAATTATTTTTCTACGGATTTCCAATCAAAGATCAATTGCGAAACTTGGAGAGATACTTTGTGTACTCCTACCATTCAGTCTAGCTTTTCTCTTAAGAAAAATGCTGGTTGTGGAAAATGTATACGAACGACTACATAAACCCCTCCAATTTCATTTGTCGCATTCTTAAAGAGGACCTCGTCATATCAATATCCAGCCACGATACCTCTGGCAAGATAACAGCCAAAAGGATCTTCCTTCACTAGCTCATTCCCTCTCATCGGATAGCCTATACCCACCTATACGCATATGTTCATCCGAGTACAGGCGATAAGCGCAGGGGTCCACAGGCGCTCTCCGAGCCGGTCGTGCTCTGCGTCGTCTCCACAGCGCCATATCGATTAGTCGCACGAGGGGCGGCGAACTCTCTCCCTTGAAAAAGGACAGTTGCCTTTTTTTTGCACTGAGGGAGAGAAGCGTGGCGCCGAGGCTCGAGAGTCGTCGCCCGATGGAGATATAAATATAAAGTGCTCCGCGAGGGGTGAGGAGGGAATATACCGGAAGTAAGCGAATGTTTGGCTGGCGGTGGTTATATGGGAGGAGGGTGAGAGAGTATGATGTAGGTCTTTTTCGTGTCGATTGATACGTGTCGGTTACAGCAGCAGTATAGCTACTGATAAAAAAACTGGGTCTGTAAAGCGTTATGTACTTGGAATATTTGGACTTGATAGACAATCCGTTAGTCTATTAATAGAACGAACGACAATCGAAAATCAATGAACCCATCAGCGAAGAAAGCAGACTTTGCATATACGCATCAGCCGAGGCGGAAAAACCAGCCTATAAATGTATATCAGATCTAAACTGATAGGGTCGAAGGCGCCACCGAGTGGTAGCATAAGTATTTCTATGGCGAGGCTCCTCGCGTGCGCATAAATTTTCGAACCGTTTAAAATTAGAGTTTACCGCGTCGGAGAGTGACCTCGAGTCGCGATTACGATCGCGCATTTCAAAGCGAGAGCGCCTGAGCTGCCAACACAGTTCCACGGCCGAGGAAAAAGATGTTTGAGTCATGAAGCTCGGGGTCGATTTGTTTGTTTGGACGCTGTTAACGAGAGACGGATTAGTTATACCGATCTGGCGCATATATACGAGTAAAACGCGTGTTTGTAATTTATCTCGAAATTCCGGCGCCTGTTGACATTTAATAGAATGTATAGGATAATTTTCTAATCAGTATATTCACGCGTGATTATAGACCGTGATAAATATACTTGAAATTCCTTTTTTCAGCAATTTTATTTGTAAAGAAGATGGTAAACCGATAAAGCGAAAATATCCCGAGCAAAACTAATCGATTCCGTATATAAGTATAAAAAGCAACCATCAGAAAAAACTCGCCCTCAAAGAGAGCTAGCTGCTGCAGGAAAAGCAAAAAAAGAGCGCACTCGACTCCGACTAATTTCCAGAGCGCGCGTAGGGAGGAAAATCAGTTGCGGCTTATACTTTACTCTCTGTGCGGGACCAATCGAAGCGCTGCTCATCGGCTGAGGATTCATTGATCAGTCGGCCGTGGTGCGCGAGTAAACAGAGGCGAAAACTTCCTTCGATATACTTTGCTTTGGTCAACTCGTCGGAGGGACGACTGAGAGAGGAGAAACTACGGAGTCAGTTGTATATTGGCTGGATAAAAATGGAAACTCTTTTTCTTTGCTGAGATATTGCTTGAATTACGCGTTCTATATATATCATACCTGACAGTTATCCCCAGTCGTTTTTGATGCGACTTTGCTTCAGAAGGGGTCATTCGTCAGAGAAGAACAAGAGAAAATAGAAGATTACGCGTTAGCGACAAAGTCGGATTTTGTTTTCACGGTCAGCTATCAATCCAATCGCAGTCGACGTGTAGGGCTAACAGATCTCCCTAAAATATAAGACGAATGAAAATCTCTCGACCTAAGAGCAGCGATATCCTACTCTAGTCGGCTTAGAATAAGAAATGCACGAAGCTTTCCGACTTGCTGATCCTTGCTTGCTTTCGTCGAGGACGACGACTCTCGGTATCTTTGCCATTTTCATCCTGTCTGAATCCCGGTCGAGTGCCCTTACGCACGTTTCTCCACTGCTCAATCTTCCAGAGCTTACACTGACGGTTAAAAGTAATGTAGAGGTTAATGGTTGATTCTGAGGTGCAATGACTGTTGAGTTGCAAAATTCCGGTCCAATTTCCATGGAAATTTAATCCTTTAGACACATTCACTTCTCGATCTAACTGTACACGCAAAAGTCAGTTCTCTCACTTTCGAAAAGCATCGAAAAGGGACTTAATACTTTCGTGAAACCTTAGAGAGTAGCTCTTATCCGTCAAAGGCTCCTCCGTCTACTCGAACCTGTCCCTCATCCTCTTTTCTCCTCCTTTCGCATTATACAATACACACAATATCGCACTCTCTCTCTATATATATAGGTACATCATGCTCGAATGCTCCGAGCTCTGGAATGTAATAAGCAGAACCTTCATCCCCGGCGTGGACGACGTAATAATAATAGCAACGTTGAGTCTCGTTGCTTTTGTCGACTCGTCTTGTCTCGCTTTTAATCTCGTTGTATCAGCGATTATGAGAGATTTTTGCAGGAGGATTGTGCAATGCCCGCTGCGATTCCATTTAGACCCCGAAGATGATTGTGAGTATTTAAAGACACTCCGATTACGGTCTCCGTCTTGACTGACGGACTATGGCAAAATTGCGTATACGCAACTTCGTCTATATATCAACTATATTCTATATATTCATTTTACACAACGAAGTGTATATACGTCAAGTTCTAACGACACACGAGAGGCACCTGTTCAGCCGAGAAGGGCGTGCATTGAACGCATCGCCAGACGCCACACACGCGCTTAGAGAACAAGAAAGTAAAAGGAAGATCGAAAAAAAAGCGCGAACATGTGTGTAGAGGAGAGGGCATTAGGAAACCGCGCGTCAGTTGTGTGCCCTTTTACAATTCCGAAAGCCCGAAATTGCCGGCATTTACTCTCTCCATCCCCCTCGGTCCCGTCTGTCCTTTACGAAAGGTCGAAACTACGCGTCGAAATTCGTGAACACACGTCCTCGACGAACAACGGATAATTCAAAGCTTCGCTGCGTCATCGAAAAGAATGGTCGCACAAACGCTCAGCAGCAATTAAGTCCTATTTGTTTGCTGCACAATGCAGAGCAACGAAAAATCGAGGGAAACTTCAGCCACGATCGATCGAAGCATTATCAGAGGCTTTAACGAGCCACAGCTTAATTTCGCGCGTTTATCGTCGTCCTAACTCGCGCTCGGGTTCAGAAATATCCCGGGTCGAGTGATAAACGAAGTTCCGAACGTTATACGATCTCGGTGTATCCCTTTCTCTCTCTCTCAAGAAGAAGAAGAGTACAGCGTCAGAGAAGGATAAGGCTGTTTGCGGGTACATTAAAGTACGAGGTTAAAAGGGCTCTCTACATCAGTGCAGTGCTGCTGCGGCCGCGGATATGATTCAACCGGACGCTGTACGCTCGTATTTTTACGGCTGCGTTCGTCTTCGCGGCGAGTACACGACGTCGCGATGCTCGAGACGTAATGGTACATAAAGAAGCTTGTATTATTGTTGAGCTCTTGCAGCTAAAAATTATGCTCTTTCTCTCATACTGCCTGCCTGCGACTGGGAGTGACTCTTTATGGGTGATAAATTGGGGTTGCTCACCACGAGTTATCGTTATTAAATTCGCTGATTTGGAGAAGTTCGGAATTGCCGGGGATTTTCATCGTAAAAACGTAACTTTAATTTCTTAAAGTAAAAAAAAACAGCAGGGATCCAATCGTGAATTATACATAATACATACCCTCGTGCGCGCGATCGCCGCATCAAAAGAATCCTCTTCTGCCCAGTTAAACCATCAGCCTAACTGTCCCTAAGCCAACCGTTTAGAATACCAAAGCAATTCCTGCTCTCTGCCCTCGTCGCCCCTCTCACTCCACATGTACAAAAGATCGCGTGGAAGTTCGCGTCCGGAAATTGTCCTTTGCCGTTTACGAAACGGACTCACGTCGCGCGATGCAGAGGCTATATATATATATTGCTCGGAGCACATGTGTGGAGCAAAGATCCTTAGGAAAAAAATATCGGTTTCACCGGACACGAAGAAAAAGAGTCGCATCAGTATATTAACATAAAAAGAGATAATAAAAATGCGCATTTAACAGATCATCAAGAGCCAGCTAATATTCAAAATAATCAATCAACCTTTGATACTCTCGGCCCATTCGAAAAAGCCCGAGTCACTCTTTTTCGAACAATCGCCGTTCCACTCGATCAAAAAGCAGCATCATTTTTCTCCTCGGGCCGTCCTCTCGCGCCTTCATATCTAATCCACGCGTGCCTCAAAAGAAGAAACTCATTCCTAGAAAAGAAAAGAGGCTTCGTGTGCCCTGGCAACGAAACGAAAGACCTCAAAGAAGCAGAAGAAGAAGAAGAAGAGAAGCAAGAGGAAGGAAGAAGAGGCGCAGCCGAGCAAAAAGTCCGCGATAAAAAATGAAGGGCCAGCCTGGCTCTTTCTCTTTCTACTATATCCCCTACTACTACCACCACTAGTACTACTAGCCGACCTGAAAACGTCAATTGCAAGTTCCGCCGAGCTCTCTCGCCTACACAAGAGACACGACGAGCCCTCTCGAGCTGGTTACTTTAACAGTTCGCTGTTGCGACAATTGGCTGCAGAAAATTAATTGTGATGATAAGGCTTATTTGAAATGGGTCGAGTAAACTGAACGTATAGTTCCCAAAATAAACTTCCCGACCTTTACCTAAAACAGAAACAAAGTATAGGTGTATCTCGCCAGAAAAAAAAAATACCAACATGTGGAAGAAGAGTCGAATGCTTGCATGAACCTTCCAAAAAGAAGGATTGGCCGATTCCTCGTTTATTCTTTTCCCTCATCCACGTTATAATTAAGAGAGCGAACGCGATCATAATGAAGAGCAGCAATAGCCGTGCCGTGGGCTCTCTCCATACATGCCGCCAGGCTCTTGCTACTCGCTTTGCATTGCATTTGTAATGGTAATGACCGAAGATTGGCTGCCGTCCCTTATACACTGCACCACGACGATGGCGGCGGCGGCCCGGTTTGTGCATTAGCGAAGGAACGAGAGAAAGAGAGAGAGAGAGAGAGAGAGGGATATAAATTGTAGGGAGAGAGAAAGAGAATAGAGGCCGCTCTCGTCTCTCTCTCTCGCTGCCTTTGCGAAAAAGGCTATGCAAGTATAATGGGATATAGTGAGCGGTTTTAATAATTTCGGCCAAGGGCTTTAACAGCTTTTAATCTCGTAACTCTTTGCGATCGTAAAATTTGTTTATTGTTCGCTTCTGCGAATCACCGGTAGCTTTACGATCTCGAAAATCTTCAAATTAGACACAAACTGATAGAGCTTCGTATATATACAATACAAAACAATATAACGCAGTACCCCAGAGCATTCACTTCCTCCTCCATCAGCATCACTCCCGACTGTCAGCTGTACTCCACGACTAGAAGATTCAAATTGCTCACGCAGCGTTCAATCCCAGACGCAAACAAGCCTATCCGTCCATCTATCCAGCCCTATAGTCGGCCTGCATTCGTCTTGCTTTGCGTCGGTAGCTCTGCGGCGCGATATTCGTGGTATGCCAGCTTTGCCCTTTCTCTCTCTCTCTCTCCGGAGACTAAAATAAATCGATCGGCTACTGCGTCGGAGACCCTATAGCCCGACGAATGGATTCCACGGATGGTTGAGAACGGCGGCTGCGAATTGCCGCGCGGGGTATTTAAAAAGAGTGTAAGCGCGGCGCCGCCAGAGAGATGATGATGCAAGGGATGATTGACCCGAGTTGCTTAATAGACAGACACGGAGCCAAGGTTGCAGGGGCTGATTCGATCGGTCCGAGATGTTATTTTGGGTATCCTGCGGTTGGAGTAGTATCCGGAATTTGATTATTAGGGTATACGCGAATTAACAAAATAATTGTGGTTACGAATATCCGATGCTGCTTTGTTGGCAGTGAAAAGCATTTGTTAATGCTGAAGAAGAAGAGTCATCATAATGTACGCCGAGCCTAATGGAGCGCGAAGAAGAAGAAGAAAGCGAGGAGGCACAGGCGTGATTCTGCAGAAGCCAGAGTCAAAGAACCTGCGCTCGCGCGAGAATTAGAAGGGAAGGATGGGACGAGTAATGGCCGAGAAGAGGATAAACTTTACAAATCAGATAATGAAGCTCCGGAGGAAGAATATCACGACAAGCCAGATAAGGAATACAGGCGATGATAAAGGAATAACTATCGACGAAAAAAACAACTACACAAAGCAAAGAGCCAACAGCCTCTCTCGCGCGCACCGCAAAGAAAGCAGTGAGACCAAATGTATCTTCCTCCTCTCTCACTCTTGCGACCGCGAGGGCAAAGAAGAAGCTGCGCAAGAGACGCGAAGGTGAGTAGTCGTCGTCGTCTTCGTCGTCGTCGTTCCCCTTCAGCTTCAAAGCGTAAAAGCGGACCGACGATATATACACAGGAACCTGTTTTAGGAGCCGTCGCCGCCACCGAGCGTAAGAGAGGTAGACTCTGCTGCTGCTTCTTCCTTCCTCTCTTGCTCCTCTTGTTCTTGTTTCGCTTATGGGTCGGGTATACACTCTCTCGTATGGTGTATATCTCAGAGCTATACACGCAAGGACGATAACACGCAAAAACTGTCGGCGTGACGGAGATCATCTTTATATAGGGAAAGAGCTTTGACTTTTTTTCTCTCTCGATTCGTCGGAAGCTAAGTCAAGGATTCGAGCCTTTATCGCCTGATGGCTGACTTGTTTTAAAGGATGGTGCGGTCGATTGCCGATTAAAAACGTGTTTCCTACGTGAAATTATGATTGCTATACAGCTGGTTAGGTCGGGGTGTATTTAACGGGTTTATCGGGAATTAAATGACGTGGACGATAACATTCAAGAATATACGAAATGACACTGGCACCTCGTTAAAGAGTAGAAAAGGTACTCGCCTTTAATGCTGCGTTAGGGAGTTAATGACACCTATTCTATAGTAAAGGTATAGAGGACTGGAAGATTATTTGAGTAGAATATTACACACTTTAATAGGCGTAATTCTCTCTCGTAAGATCTAACAATTTTCATTTTTTTACTCTAGAAAAAAAATCTGAAAGTGCGCGTGTTTTGATCGCATCGAGTTTCGTTTGCTTACTATATCTTTTTGCAAACACGTGTGCACAAGTCCCTGGTAGACAAAACAACGGCAGGCAACTGGGGCCACCCTTTTTACAAGCACGCGCATTAGTGCGAACTTTGTGAAACACAAGACGGCACGCGGCTGTATGGTCAAAGGCTCGAATACAAAGCTTTTTGCAAGAACGCGCTTTTGCCATCCACACAACTGTAAGCTGTTTTCTATACGAGCAAAACCTTGAATACAAATTTTCAGAAATGCCTGCTGCTGCCGTATTAATTAAGCGAAAACGCGTGTCGGCGAGTCCAATTTGAATTCAGATCATCTGCATCGGAATTCTTCATTTAAAAGCATGCTTTCGGATAACGTAATTGAGGTGCTTAAGAGATTTTAATTACCGCCAATTAAAAGCGAAAATGGCCCTATAGGCACCAGGTGGTCACTCGGAAATCAACATCGTACTCTGATATAGTCTCTTCGCTTCGCAGATAAACAAATAATTAAGAAACATTGCATCCGCATCTACAATCAGTTAAAGACCGAGACTCCGGGGCCTCCAAGAATCGAATCACCCAAAAGTAACTAAGGCCTACAGCGCTGCAATAACACCCCATACTGTCGAATCACGCCAATTATCACCGGGACAACAAGGTGAGCGAGTACATAGTCCTCTATAGAGCCGTACAGTGGAGCTTCGGCTCCTTGGCGTCGGGTCACGCTTCCCAATTAATACGCACTTCTGGGCTTCATTCCTCCACCACCACCTCGACTTCCTTTGACTTCGCACCATAGAGGTATTACTAATACCTCTATGCTTCGCACGCAAGAGTTGTTAGGCGAGTTTCACTGCTCCGCGGAAGAAAAGGGAGTGTATTCTCCCACAGCACTCTCGTTTTTCCTTTGAGGATTTGGAGAGTGGATCTGTTACGAAGCTATAGGGGATATAATAATGAGTTCGGAGATAAGATTTTGGTCGGTCGTAAGTTAGAGGGGAAAGAAATAATGATTTCATGGTGAAAACGAAAGAGGCGAGTATGTAGAAGAAATGTTATATGTGAAAATATTTTTCTGCTTCAGCTTGCCTACGTTGCTGAACGTGCAACTATATTCCTTTTTCATTTCTTTCACGTCTCATCAACTGCGAAAGCATACGGCTCTCGCGCGCGATGCATTTATCGCGAGAGGGCCAGGTGCGTGTACGTCGACATGTCGTAAATCAGATTTATGTCTCGGCGATCTACGATTACGCGATTAGCTAGAAAATCTGCGCATGTGAGAGGTTTATCGTCATCGTTGAGGTATTCATATAAAAATTTAGAAAACTGTTTCCTCATTAGGAAGCATTTGTTTGCACGAAAGTTCACATTCGGAAACAGTTTCAGCGAGCATTTGTCGCCTATAAGCGAAAACATTAAACAAACATCGCGATAAGACAACTTTACTCTTGGCACATCCGCTGCTAGATCGAGCGCTTCTTCAACAAGCGCGCAAAAACATGCGCCTTCTCGCCTCATTATCGTCGAGTATTGTATTACACTCGTCTCTTATGTGATACGGAATTGTTGTCAAAACAATGGCAAGTCGTCGCTAGTATAATACGCTGGAAAAATTGCGTGATCGGAAGGAAAAAGTTGGCTATGATTAACCTTGACTCAATTATCACCTCTGTTACCTCATAACATCTCATTTCTTCTACAAAAGTCGGTACACGCCAAAATCGAAGACACACCACATCGGCCGGAAAAGAAAAAAAAGAACTCATCGAATATAGGCCTAGAGCTCCGTCACTCCACTAGCATAAATTACTGCGGAACGAGTTAGAATATCGCGCGCACACACATACACGGCCAGAGAAGTCCATTATACGTCGGTCGGTCGGCCGTTCATTACGCGAAATCAGCACTCGCTCGTAATGACCCTCGAAGGAACAAGGGAATTCCAAGCCGCCGCCGCCGCTGCTGCTGCAAGTGTGTTGGCTAAGATACTGCAGCTCTCGGGAAAGGCTCGCGTTACATAAAGTCTGGATGCATTTTTAAAGCGGCTATTCGGCGCTGGTTTATATACACGACAACGCCTGCTTAGGAAATTTCCAGCGGCGCGCGTTTAGATGAAAATTTGTATAGCCGCGCGCTCTCGTGCTAAATTCATTTTTCAGCGCCGAAAGTTGATATATAAATGATCAATCTCTCTCTCGTACACTTCTTCCGCAAATAAGAATTCAATTTATCATCGAACAGTCTTTGTGCTCCCGCCCTGCTTTTTCTCACTCGTCTACTATCTATCTCCCACTGTGCTCGTGCACTTTCCTTCGGCCTCGCCGACATGTCGGCGCAGTTGCGCAACTACTATTATGTGTGTGTGCTATATATATGTATACGTCTGCAGGCGGTGGGGGAGAGAAGCATGTATACTATATGGGTACGCGGTGAATGCGCGAACTTTATACGCGAGATAAAGCAGCGGATAAGGATGAGAGAGTTTTCATTTTCCCTCGAAGGCAAATTGAATTTTTTAACGGAAGAGAAATTGCCTTTGATTAAGACATCGTGACTCGCAGAAATATCCTTTAGCTGCCTAATCTGCATCGATTCAATTATGCGGATCTACAGAGACAACCTTAGCCTCCTTCGTCGAGCAAAAACCGACCGGTCGCTAATTTTTCTCTGCAAAAGGAATTGATCCGATGCTGTAGTGTATATTGCGACAACCGCGGGGATGTCCATTTTCGCTAAACTGGTTCGCCGCGTGCGAATTATCATCGGCGAGCAGTAGTAGCCGCGAGCAAAAAAGCCCGGCGACGTCGACATTGTTCGAACGAGTATTCGGAATCGGTTTTTACGCCTGGATTCCGGCGATGACGGTTGAATAACGCAAATTATTGTGTAAGAGATTCTGTAGCCGGAAAAACGCGCAGGCCTTTTTCTTGCACCGAAGAGAATTTCTGATGTGGCTCTCGAGTTTCTAATGCACGGGAGGAAACAGCTTGCGATGGGTATTTTTGTTTTCGTTTCATCAGCATGTATATAATAGGGTTACGAGTAAATAGAGCGCAGTATCTCTCAATCATTACTCAAAAGCTCCGGAGAAAATCTCTCTCTAAATTCTCATTAACCCCAGAGAGTCGGCTTTGCTATCTGGAGCCGCCCGATAATTGAGCGATTCCTTCGTTATCATCTACAAAGCGGCGTCAACTCTCACGCGCTTTTATCTTGGCTTTAAATATATATACGCTTACGTATTGCGCACGTATAGCTTTATCGGGTGCTATTTGCCTTTTCCGAATCGTAATCGCGTCGCGCGGCCAACGACATCAGCGTCAGCTGTTTCGCGCGTCTTAATATCGCTATAAGCGGTTATACATTGTTGTGCGCACTCTTCGCTGATACGAAGGTCGGGGTGTACTGAAATTCGATTAGCTTTTCGGAAGGAGTGATGTAGACAGACTGAGAATGCACTCGAAGATTTGGTGATAGTTTTTATTGACATGTTGTGACATTATCAGAAAGTGAGGATCAATAAAGTGATCATACAAATGATCTTTCACCATATCAGTCAAAAGTGAGCAGTTTTGTGGAAGAAAGGCAAATATACGACTGAATTTCGCGCGCTTGTTCGCATATACCGCTACCTACACGTCATAGAAATAAAAACTGTTCTAAGAAACGAAACGATTCGCGTAAATTACTCATACGCAATAATTGAGGATATTTTGAAAGGCTTAAAGAGAGTAACAAAGGCAGCAAAGAAAGAAAATTAACTCGCGCAGCGAATCTCGCTCGACTAGACAGCGCCGTATGCACTTTTTTTTAACAGGGAACTACGTACGCGTAATTGCTTAGAAAGTACAGTATATAGCATCAGCACCAATGGCTGCTACGTTTCAAGTTTGAATATTTCGGAGCAAAAATCGAGTTTAAATTACATTAAGAATGAACACGTATCTGCGATACAATTGACATAATAATGAAGAGTTAAAGACGTGTAATTAATCTCCTGATTTTTTATTAGAAAAATCATCGAGATAACGAATTCACGCAGTTCTCGAGACGGCTATTACAATAGAGAGCAATGATAGTCTAGACTCATAGAGTTTGATAAGGACGTGTCCCGATAAGCGTTTATATCCCACAGCGCAATTATTCGTCAATCGATAAATTCGATATCAAGTTAAAAGTTTATTTCTATATCGTGTCAATTTAATCCTCTCTCTCTCTCTCTTTGTTTCACTGCTGCATATACATATACATACATAGCGCTATGGCTAACTGCAAAATATAGTTGCTACTATTGGAATGGAAATTATTTGATAGAGAGATACGAAGCATTAATCCCCCGGGCTTTTAACTTATAGTTGACGCAATACAGTATAGCGAATGTTTTTCATTAGAATGTTTCACGCATAGGAAACAGCTGTTCAAACATTCCAGACCTTTTTTTTTATTGTCAAAAGCCTTCTATCCTACACCGTATTAGCCGAATAAATTACTCGTCACCTGCATAAATAAACATACTGCTTATATATTAATAGAAGATTAATTCTCCAGTTAATTCTAATCCAGCGCTATAAAATCATCGATAATATTCTTCTTCAGAATATTAATCGCCAGATCACACGTTCGCAGTATATATCATCTCAGTAGCGAGAAGCGCGAATTCAAATAAACTTCAATACACGAGGCTGCTTGTCATCCGTCGCATAAATTCAACGAAATCCGCTAACGTCCCGATACACCGACTTGGCTTCGATACCGTGAGATTTATCACGCTAATGCACGCGAAAGGAACCGTCGTTGTCGTCACGCTAAGCGACTCGCCCAGCGAAGTAAAAAAAAAGTCAGAATTAACGACGTCGTCTTAACGAGATTAAGCCAGAGAGTTTTCACTACTGTCCCGGCAGCTGTACATACACGTTCTGCTGATCTAATTCTTCTATGCACTATGGGCGTCGTCCGTGGAAATGAAGACGAATGGCTGGCCGCTGTAATGTTTATTCACTCCGACGACGTTCGTGAAAGTCATGCGAGTACAACGTCCGCATAGATAAACTACAATTTTTATTACCGAACACGAAGGATTATTAATGCAAAAGGTCGACAATTCAATTAACTTTACACGCGCTGCTGAAAAAAATCAATCCTAAGTCCGCACACCTCTCTCTTTTCGACTAACTCGGCCGCTCTCCCCACCACGAGCTCTCTCCCTCTTTCATCGTTCTCATGGCCTATACGACGTCGGATGCAGCGAATCCTCCTCTGCCAGCTTTGCAATTAAAAAACCGGCCCGACGGGTTTCCACGGGCCTCGCGGACATTCCGCAAATTCTGCTCTGCTCGGGGGCCCGGCGTCGACCGAAACCGAGCAAATCGACCGAAACTCCAAACGCACCGGTGGTGGTGGATATTAAGTAGTATTATATATACGCCAAACTCGACCTAAACCTTCGACGTTCGTTCCATTGACTGTAGGTGCAAGATTTAATGACGGTAAGGTGAATCGTAACAATGTTTCCTCTATTTATGTATGGATAAACGTTAATGATTAACGTTGAGGCTTCTGCTATTTTTAGACACACCGACGTCGTTGATTGGCTTAACTCGACGTTTGATAGCTTTTTTACAGCCGCTTGATATCTGCAGATTCGAATCTCTTAATAGCAATGAAACTTTAATAAGTCCAGACGATCAATAAATAATAATTCATGCCGACTAAATTATACGCTATTTACTTATCGTCAATATAAAAACTGCTCCACTTCGCGCGACAGCAACTTCCTATATAATTCAGCCTCCACTGTATGAGCAAAAAAAAAAAAAAAAACATAATTCCAACGATTAATCGCCATCTCGATGATCAATCGCGCGACAATTAAATCGACTCCTGTACACATTTACCCACCGCATGATTTACAGCTGGACTCTGAGTCTAGTCCGCGTAACGGAAATCAGCCAGTGTCACGTGCTCGCGTCCATTAGATATGCAAATGTCGTTCCGAAAATGCGCGTTACGTAATACGGCAGAAGCGTCGTATTAGAGTCTCACCTCTCGCGAGGCTGTTTGTCGACCCGAGGCTCACAAGTGCAAACTATTATATGGGAGTCTTATACCCGAAGAGAAGGACTGTTAACGTTTTTTGATGTACTGTAAAAAAAAAAAAAAAAAAACGAGCGTCAGAGTTACGCAACGTTAACGCGAATTTTCGACGAGTGACGACTGAAACGCGATTTTTCCAAGCTCGTAAAACTGTAATCACAGGCTGTAAACATTTCAAAGCTTAATAATCAATCACTCGGCAATTGGAAAAATCAATTCGTTTACAAAATCAACGCTTCCAAAGGCAACGTTTCTCCCGACAATCCATAACACGTATACACAGACTCGCGATATACGCCGTTAACCCGCGATATCGATCGCCGTATATGCAGATACTCATCTTTTCCCTCTCCCATCATCGGCTAGAGAGCATTAATTTCCGCGAGAGACATGTAGTCTCTCTAACGCGTTATTTCCCGTTCGCGCGCAGCCATTAACGAGCAATTAACGGCGGGCCCTAATCGACGTTCATATGCGCACACGAGAGGTCAAGATCCTCCGAGACGCTGCAACACGGCTTTAATTGCCCAGAGTTTGACGGATGTGAGAGAGAAAGAGGGGCTGCAGTATGTTATTGAATTTTAGAGCTAGACGCGTGTGTGTTATATGGAAATTGAGCGCTAATTGGGTTTAGTCGAATTCGTGGCTTCGTAATCGCCGTCTGATGTGTAATTCGAGGGAAATAGTTTGGGATATTGCTTTGGAAGAGGAATATTTTTAAGCTCCGTAAGTCATATTAATTTCGGGGTTAATTAATTTTACGGCGCCCGTCTTTACATTTGAAAAGCATGAGTTGTAGTTAGTAAAGAGAGTAAAACGGAAAATCTGCTTTGACTAATTTGTTTGCACTGCGACACGTGCGCGTACAAAATCTTACGACACATGCTATTAACGCAAGCAAGCCTTTTTTTTACAAGACTTTGACGCACGTATATACACTCACACTTTTTTTTCTCTTAGATGTTCTGTGCGCCATTTTATGTCGATGACTATATGGAAAATCAATTCAAAATAAAAATCTTTTTTGGCTATAAACAAAAGCAACGCGTAATCATCATCATCGCCACTAATCAAAATTCCAACCAAACGCTCAAGTCTCACACCTCGCGCCAAGAGTATAGGTCGATAAATCAAAGCCAAAGTCTTTCTCCTCGACGCGTAAACACGCGAAAGTAGCTGCACGACGAGAGATATATATACGTGTATAGGCCTCGTGAGGGAGAGAGTATAAGCTCGGACCGAGAGTGCCGTAATATTTATACTGCTCGCGTTTCTCGCCTGCAAACACGAATCAGCTGAGCGAGTGCAGTGAACACACAATAATAATGCGCGCGATATCCAGGTGCGCCGTGTGAAAGGACGGATACAATATTGTGGCGGATCGCATTTTTGCATATATGACGAGGCTGAGATTTAAATTTTTTTGAAGAACGAATCAATCGCGCGCAATTTAATTTTTGTTCTCGTCGCCGAGCGTCAAGTGGCGCGGTGAGATTCATCTCAAGCTTAAGAGAAGTGGGAGGAGTCGTCTGTATACGAGGCTTCAAAGGTGGAAAACAAAGGGTAGCCGCTATTGAAATGAAGGGTCTCTCCCGAAGGGACTTTTCAAGTGACGCAGTTGGCTCGCGCGCAATTTCAGATGAAACAGGGCCGCTCGATTTGTATGAAATCATTTCTCGTATATGTGTATGTGTGTACGATATTTATCGCTATCTTTCGCGGCTGCAGCTCTCGTATATAGCCTTGAGAGAAAAAAAGAGCTTGTAGAACTGCTTATTTCTCGCTTTTAAATGTAATTGGATAAGATATACACATATATATAAGTGACGTCACTCGCGCGTGTAATCATCATCCGCTCGAGTAATCGCGGATATAATGTGTCTTTTATGCACTGCGCGGAAGATAAGATTTTTTTCACGCGCTGCAGCAGAATGCAGTTGAACGGCTGCTTCTTTTTACTCGAAATATAAATCCACGACTCGCTGCACACACTTCGTTAGCGCTGATATTTTATTCTAACAGAATCGATCTCTCTCTCGAAGTGGAGTATACCTAATATACTAAAACCAAGTGGGGGAAACAAAAAAAAAATTGTTTGGCAGAGTTCAACGAGCTTTCAAACGCGGTAGTCTAAACAATAATTCTCGTACACGAAAGAGAGAGAGAGAGAGAGAGCTGACGGACGTCGGAATAGGGTTCGAAAAAGGACAAAGCGAGAAGTGCGTGTGTACGCGCGCACTTACGCTCTCTCTCTCTCTCCAGAGCCATACACACGTGAATTCTCTTTGCGGCCACGCGCTTAAAATGTTAAAGTTTATTTTCGATCTTCCCGGAAGGCTTTTGTTGAGTACGCCCAAGAATGCAGACTCTTACATACACACACAGAGACGACTTCTCTGAACAATTCGTCGGCTGAAAAATCCGAAATTTCATCACTGCAGTCTCTCCTGCACTCGCAAAAACCTCTGCGCAACACACACATACACTAGCTGCCATTATAATTGCCCGGCAGATTTAGAAAGCGACGGCGAGCACATATACGTCCATTGTCGTCGTCGTGTGCCTGCACAGCTCGGTCGCGCTCGATTAAACTTTCCGCGGCGACGATCCGACCGAGGAAGCACCGACGTGTGTGAGAGAGAGAGAGAGAGAGAAAGGTTAAAAGCGATTGCGAGTCGGCGACTGCTAACATTTCAATCGCGCCGCGGCGACTTTCCTTTTTGCACTTTGCACTTTTTGCGAGCGACACTTTTCACTTCAGCGGAGACGATGCTATATAGCTCGAAGTAGGTAGTATGGTCGGGAAAGTAAAGTCTGAAGTTGATTAACTTCAAATACTCTGCCTTATCAAACGCGATATGGAGGAGAAACTACACTAACACTCTACATTGATAAGGATATATTTATTTTGTGAAAATCGACTTCCCACACCGTTCAGAAAATCACCTACTCAATTCTTATTTCCCGACAATTTCCATCCGCGTATAAATAGCGCCGCACAAGTGAACGAGCGAAAGACAGACTCGAGGGCTTTCTGTCGGATTATGCATTCTGAGGCGCAGTATAGGTAGACTGTGTGCGCGCGCATTCGTGCAGGACACACAAAGAAAGAGGTTGGTATCTTATATACATGGAGGAAGTTTTTTACCGACACTATGGCAAGTTGTAGTTTTATGCTTGATATAAACTGGAGAGTATTGTAAGAAGCCTTATGACCTACTGCTTTCAACCAAAGTCCTAAGAAATTCAATTTGAGCACAAGTAGATAATACCGGAATCCGTCAGACAACACCACTTATACATCATTACATCACCCGTATTCTTTTAAGGCATATAATCTCGTTGTCAACTCGCCGAAAAAAATCCAATCGATAACGATCGTTAGCTCAGTCAGGAAGCGCCGATAAAAACTCAAACATCGAGAGCCCCCACCACTTCCTTATCGCTTCTTCGATAATACACCTATACATACATCGCTAGTAATTTCGCTTACGTCTGCAAAATCGCGTATTAGTTGAGGCTCGTCACTCGCGAAAAGCGCATTTTAATTAGCGGCACAGCCTTGCGCGCGTCGGACGGTATTACCGTGTGCGCATGTGTCGATTATCTTATCCTGACGACGCATCGCTTGTTCTTCTTTTTTTCTAGCTCGAGAGGAAAAATGTGCTTTTAGTGACTCGCTACTACAATCCGTGACGAGAAAATCGATTCTATTCGCTGGAAAAACGATAATAATAATTGATTGCGCTTCGCAGGTGTCATTAATTATCTCGACTCCGGACAGATTTATTTATTATCGATGGAATCTCCAGCTGATTTCGAAAGCGCAAAGTTCTAGTGTGGGGAAAGCAACTCATTATAAGATAACGTAATTTTTTAACAACTGAATAAAACTTACACTCTCGAGTATATAGGTATATGCAAAATACTCTTTGTGTTCAATCGTTATTTTTCGTAGACACTGTATTATCCGGCAAGTTACGTAAAACATCGATCCGGAGCATTATTTAATACACGTCCTTTTTCCGCGAGCAATTACGAATCACGTTAAGTTCATAGAACGCGCGTGTAACGCAATAACACGCGAGGCGGCCTTGTTGCTGTGCTGGCTAATGTTAATTATTAAAAATACATTTTATATACTTTATGGTTTTTCGATTCGCTCGTGAAAAAGAAAAGTTAATCACCCGAGCGAACACGGGTTATTAATTAAAATACGCAATACCGGCTGCAAATGAGCAATATATTCTACATACCCCATTTAGAAATAAAATTATACCCTGAGAGATCAGTTGCGCATTATCTCTAAGGCGATAAATATACGCGCGAAAGTGTGTATATATTATAAATTCCTTCTAAATTTACATTCTCCGAAAAGGCAAACACACAGCTATATAACAGGTGCACTCGCGTCTCTCCTATATATATATACACCTACCGAGCAAAGTTCGATGCATTGAAAAAACAAACTTGACTCTCTCGAGTCGAGCCAGAGGTATTATATTATACAAGCGAAATCGGATGGGCGCGTCCACGAGCGCATAAAGCCGTCGTCTAATAACCGCTGTTCGCGTATATCGGCCGATAAGGATCTACATCGCGCGCAGAGAAACTCTTTTTTTCCGAGCTGTAAGACAGCGCGGTAATGAGACTGCATGCGTTGTAGCCACAATTTTAACGCTCTGCTATGGGGAGACAAGAGTAATTTTACGGCTTGGTTAATGTCTTCTCGAGACGACGTGGAATGGCTTTAGAAGACTTCTGAGTGTGTTCGACTTTTTGCGAAATGGATATATAAGTACTCGCACATAATTGATCAGGTGACAAGCTTGATTCTTCTTTGAACAAAATAATATAAGCAACATTTTCTAAGGAACTATCTCTATTCCCAATATATCTACAAACCGCTTACTGCGCAGCGATAACCTAGCAACGTATATCCATAAAAGCTCTGTATTATTTACATCCTCTCTATCTCCTCTCTGTTTCCGTTATGTAGCTATATACGAGAGGGAATCGCGCTTGAACGATTTAAAGACGACTTTACAATCGGTATAAACAGGCCAAGCGAACGTGCAGGTGCGCAGCTCGGCAACGTAGGTAAATCGAGACGACGATATCTCTGCGCGGTAGTAAAGGTTTATCAAGGAAATCGCGGATATATGATCCTGCGTTATACTCTTATTTTCTAATTCGAATCCACGCTTTACTTCAATGTTATACTATCCACATTCACCTCAAATATCAATATGCAGAATAAATTTATTCATTTAACATACACAAACGTCGTTCTATGCAGGCGTAGGTGTGAAAATAACCCTACACTACGGTTAATTGAACAGCGGCTGCAGAGATATATATCCACGTGTATTATATTGCTGGCGCGCTAGTAGCGACCTAGGCTCGCATTCTTGGCCTTTCTTTTCTTCCTTCTCTCGCTCTTTTTGCGTTTCCTCGGCTTTAGAAGTGAAAGTCGCGCGCTGCAGCTGCGACCGCCGGCCGAAGGATAGATATTTTACGCGGAGAATATTCTCGCGAATATAGACTGCAGTGTGCCGTATAACGAGGGCTCGATTTTTTTTCCCCTCGAGATTTAGTTCTCTCTTCATATATACGTAGTCCGGCTAACTACACTCGAGCACGTAAATCAAGCTTTCTATCTATTTTTTTTTTTATAAACTACGATAGTTTCTCACACTTCAAACGCGCTCTTTTCTCCGAGAAAAAAAAGAACGACGCGTGAGCGCCTCAAAGAAATTTGACAGACTTTGGCACTCGAGACACGCGTGCATAAATAACGCGCGGTAATTTTCATCTCTTTCACAGCTGCAAGTATATGTATAAGAACGGCGCAACCTACGCCTTGTCGTCGAGATTAATCACTGCCCACGTGGGGGGGAAATGCTTGTATACTTCCTCGCACGCAACTTTAGCATGTTTCTTTCGTCGCCGAGTGTTTAATTGAGATGACCTGACACGCTGGCTATTAAAATGATTTTCTGGACGCACTTACTGCTTCTGCATAAACGAGGTTGCTCGAAACCATGAAAACTCACCTGAAACAAGAAAAGAAGAAAAGTGTTTAGTATATCAGTGCATAAAAAATTTAAATCGATGTAATTTAGTTCGCCATTAGTGTAACGATATATATTACAAATTTAAAAAGCCGGCCCGAGACCGGCGACTCATTATCGCGTAATTAAATTGCCGAGGCTAGACAACGAAAGGACTGAAAGCTAGCGGACTTCAAAGGAATTCTTTATCAACTTTCCTTCGTATCCCCCAAATAAGAAACCATTAACGCGACTGTTCTTTATACCCGCACGGAAAACGCTTTATACATTGAACGCGAAGCTAACCAACCTCGGATAACAAAATAATTCTATGAAAATCTTAAAAAATAACGAAAAATAAAAAAGAAGAAGCAGCAGCTCGATTTGTCAATTTCCGCGTCTAGCGCACCAGTACAATCCGGCAGCGTTGCAGCGCCACGTATGCAGCCGCGCAAGTTGGATCAATACCGGGGACGAGTAGCGGAGCGTGAGCCGAGAGCGCACGACTAGCTGCTGCCCTACCCGCGACCCTCTCTGTGTATCGCCGCCTCCGCCCCAGCATATATACGTTCTGCAGGGACACTTGGCTGACTTTGCCGCCTCGTTTGCGCAACAAGTCCTGCTCGCCGTCGTAGGGGCCAGAGAGTACTCGAGGATTTTTTCGGGGCTGATTTTCGATGATTTTCGAGATATAAATTTTTATACGCCGAATTATCAATGAATGCTACAACATTTATTCTTGCGCGCACGTGTTTAAGCGCACACAGCAACACATTGTATTAAAAACAGCGCAGCCGTCTGCGCAAACCAGTTTATTAAATATACAGCGAAATTGACTAAAAACATAAGCGAGAGCGAGCTCGCGCAGCAAAGCGTGACTAAACGAAAAAGCTTGGCATAATATCACGTTCTAAGAGTGCACAGCATAATACACACACAGGAGCATATAAAAATAAAACTATTACGGATCATCAAGTCGTGAAAGGCAACATTCAATTAAATTAAAGTACATGACACTCGCGCCGCAAAAAACCAGCAGCCGGAGAGAAAGAGAGCATCCCGAGTATTCTCCAAGGCGAAAAAAACTTGCCTCAAAATGAGAATCTCATAGATCGAGTTATAAAAGGCAACGTGTTCAATTAGGAAATACGTGCTGAGAGAGGCGCGAGCGCGTAAAAAGCGGCGCAAAATTGACTGAATCTCGGGAATTCGACCAAGTGAGTTTTGCCCTGTAAATATATTTCGAAAGCGAGAGTCGAGAACGAGCGCTTTGTTTTACAACAAAATTCGAATACGAAAACAGCAGCTCAGAAATTTCAGTCTTTGTTTATCATGAAACTATAATTGCAGTAGCAGTCCAGAGTCGAGTCAGAAATTACACGCCCGCACGGCGATGACAGTAATAACGCGCCTATGCTCACGTTTCCAGCCTTTTTCTCTCTCTGCTTTATATCGGTGACAGAGGCTGGCCTAATGATCGGGCTTTTTCAACGGGTGATGAGGATTTTTTTGCGAGAAACGGCACGACTGTCGACGCCACCGTAGATCGTGAGCGGATCGTTAGGAGTGTTTGTGTTTGTTTTTACTCGAGAGGGAGACTGAGTGAATTACAAGCGCGGATGATTCTTTTTTCACTCACTCGTGGAACTTGATTTAAATATTCGATTTAAATTTCGCTATTTTTACGCCGCGTGCATCAGTTTATCTCGTTCGTCTGCAACGTGTGTCTATATATTGTCAGCGTGACGCATCGTTACTCGGACGCAAATCAATTTATTGACTTGACGACCTCTCGAATTAAAGTTTATACAAGCTGCGGCGGCTCCTTCCTTCAATTTTGTTCTTCCTGTCCACCCGATGAGAAAGTACGACTAATAAATAAACACGTAATCGTGCAAACTCGATAACAGTAGCAAAAATAAGTCAACGTTCCTGATGTATAAAAATATACCACAAAAGAAGAATTTCCGTCATTGTCGCGCAACATACATAAAAATCCTCTCGGTCGCAACGCGAATATTAGCAGCGCCGAACCGCGACGAACAATAGCCCTCTCGCTAAAAAAAAGGAGAGAATATCGCAACAGGGAAAAAAGCGCCCGCTATAAACACGCCCCTCCTCGACGGATACAAATGATGGGCGCGCTCTCGTATATATAGGTATACGCCCTTTTAACGAGTGATTAATACACGCGTTCCTTCGCGCCCTGCGCGTGCTTCGATACGCGAGAGCTGCTCCATCGAATTAATTCTGCTCTGGACGCTTATATGCGTTGCTTCTGAAATTCCAAGTATGCAATGCGGAGAGAGAGAACTGCTCCCTCGTATACGATGACGAGCATAGAGGATTTTTTTTTGAAATAATACAAAAGAGCCAGACGCTCATTAACAATCCATCGGCAGGAAAATCCCGCAGGAAATGGAAAAGTCTGTCGATTAGTATGCAGTGGGGAAAAAGGGAATATTCGCGATCAACGAGCCTAATAATCCGTCATAATGGCCCAATCAGACGCATAAAGCGCATCGGCGCGAGCGAGCGCTTTCGGTGGATTTTAAGCTCCGATGCGAAGGCGGACGAGGCAATGCCGAGAATGATAAAAAACCGTCCTGAAAATTCGGTACGCCAGGATTTTTCGAAGATTATTTTTCAATAATGTGCGCGCGAGTGATTGATGCGAAGTAAATGAACGGAAAATACAAATTCGCGTATATAGATGATCGGAAAAGAGTGAAAGTTATGTATATAGTGTATATACCTCCCTCCCACTCGATCATTTCGCGCGAGAATTATCGAGACTAATTTGCATACTTATCTCTCGAAGAGAACCCGCTGGAGCTCAAAATTTTTATTAAAACGACAGCCGCGTGTGATTGAATTTCAATGCTCGCTCGGGCGCATGTTAACAGCGACACTTTTTAATTGAGTCGTTCGCGACACGAATTTCCAATCGACTCTAAATCGCTCCGAGCGAATATAAGCGATATATAATATATACCAAACTCTCCACACACACACATCAGTCAACGAGAGGAAAACACGAGTAGCAAAAAACAATGCATCGCGCACGAGAACGATTGGCATATACAGTTTACAAGGCGAAAAAATAAAGAAAGACCTCGCGAAGCGGAATGAGGTATTACGGGTTACACAGCACTCGCGGTTTTCCCATGCATCTCTCGGCTCTATACACTATACTGCTGCATATCGTAGCCGCGTGCGCCGTTTCGCAATCCGAATTAGAAAGCTCCCGAGGCCGCGAGCGATGCATCTGGTTATTTAACGTCGGCGGCTCTCGAGATATAGCTGCATATATATATATATACACACGCGCCGCCGCGTTTTCCCCGGCACACGTGTGCGTGCTGTGAGAGATGCCTATATTCGTGTCAGTGAGTATAGCGCGAGCGGATGGCCGAGGTCGGGAGCATACTTTTGTTCTCGCGTGTGCCGCTGATGCAGTGTGTATAAACGTGCGTATTATTTTTAGAATTTTTCTCTTCAGAAAAAAAAAATTAATTCGTCACCTCGACTTTCGTCGGAAGAATTTAATATAATATATATACATATTACACAAACGACCAGTTCGCGGTATAGAAAATACCTGCAGCATATAATAAACACAGAGCGCGTGCGCGCCGACTGAGCAAAAACTCAATGTCAACTTCCTGCCTTCCTACAAACAAACAAAAAGCGCAACAACGCGTACACTCGCAATACCTGTCGCAAAAATTCGTATACGAGAGAGAGAGAAAGAAAAGAAACAAAAAAAACAAGGAACGACACGGCGAAGCAGGTCTTACGTAAGCGGTTAACGGTAACGAGTACACACACACACACGCGGTCCCATTCACGAATATAATTTCACTTTCACGGCCAGGGCCGCGAGTTTCGGCCCGCCTGTGATGTTATATAGCGCGACGACGAGTTTGCGATCAAGGACCGAGTGACCGGTAAAATGCGCTCGAAGGCCGTCGCCGGAAGCTGCGCGCACGTAATTACTCGCGTGCGAGAACTCAGCCGTATATATATATATATATATATAGTGTATAATATAGGAAGTTACGTGACGTGTATATACATAGTCGCGGAGATGAGTCGGGAGTTTTTATTTCTCGATCAGATATGTTATTGTGAGGTGATGGACGGAAGTTTTAAGAGATTATCGACGAGTGCTCGGAAGTGAAACCTGATAAGCAATGCGCGTATACTGATATTGAAAAGAAATAAACTAGTTTCTCCGTATAAGAAGAAAAAAAAACACGAAGCTTCCAGTTTATTCAAGTGTTCGCGGTGTGCAGATAAAAATTTGACGCTCGCGGCATGTTAATCAGTGGATCTCTCTCACTCGACTTCAAACATATTAAAACTCGACCTTGAATACGAAGTGCGCGATCAAAAATAATACGAAACACACGCACTTCTCGAATAATATTATACGCATCCGCAGAACAATCACTTGGCGAACCAGTTCCTCTCACGAAACCGTTGTCCCGCGTCGATCGCAACAAGAGCATCATAATAGGCGAAAACCAAACGCGACACGGCAATTTTCATCCGAAGCACGCGGGCAGGTAGCTGCTTTATTAGAAAGCAATAACAGCCTCTCTCTCTCTCGAGGGAAACACAAAACGAAGATGCGAGTCTACTCGCAAAACCCGTTCGGAGGGTGTAACAAGCTTACGGCTGGGATTGTACGGCCCGCGGCGGCTCTCTGATGCTGCGTGTGTAATATTATGAAGGTGGGAAGGACGAGAAGGGCAAACGGAGGAGAGAGATTTTAGAAGAGCTGATGCCTGATGCTGAGGGAATTATCGCGCTTTGCTTTCTGATTTCAACTCGCTGGAAGTGATAATGAAAATGAACAAAAAATTAGACACTATTATCACTGGACTGCACTAAAAAAAAGACGCTTATCTAGACGAGAGATAACGACTTTGCATTCGTTAATCTCAGAAGTAATAGCATATACTGAAGATTGGAAGATTTTTTTTTTTGCTTTCGCGCGATTTCGTGGGCGGTTTAACGATGTATAATATACCGTCTGTGTGAAAGAAGTCTCTTCGCATCTGCGACTGTATACATCTTATCGTGCGACGCTGAAGACTCGTTATCTGCATACTGTGCTTTTTATCAGCGGCTGCGGTTGACTTTAGTGCTTCCAACTATTTTTAACACGCTTCGCGGATTTTTGTTTTGCTTCCTGAACCTATACACTTCTTGGCTAGTCGCCAGTTAGATTTTATTCGTAATACAGCTCAATTATAAAAAGCGTCATTTCTAGAAACGAGAGTCTCGCAAATGTATGTATTAAGCTTCAAGGGAAATGTGTACGAAATGAACGTAAAATTGACTTGGATCGCGCATACACTTTCCTCGAAAAAAAGCTCGTCTCACTCGTCCTCACGGGGAACTAAAAACCTCTCCGCAAAGCCAAGCCAACCATATCCACACGAGAAGAAAAAAAACTTCAAACGAACACAGCACATCTCCGATCACGGCGCGCATCTCTGGCATGAAAATTCGTCGATAAGCTCTTGCCGCACAGAGAGCACGTATATAACTATATATACTATACATACACACCTATATATCCCGTCGGCTCTCGCAGTGTATAGTCGCTGCCGCGCAGAGAGAGAGAGAGAGAAAGCGTTATCGGCCGTGTTTACGGGGCGTCCTATCGACCAGAGCAGCAGCGGCGTCGGCGGAGCTTCCATGCATAATCTCGAATTTTTTTCGTCGGATCGCCTTTGTATATATATATATATATATATACGTCGCGACTCATTGAAATAAAGTTCGCTGCCGCGAGCCGAGTGTCGTTGACCTGCCAGTTCACTCACTCACTCACGTGTGTTCGCGATGACGGAGTTTTTTTTCCTCTTTCTCTCGGGCGTTTAAAAGGCTCGAATTGATTGGTTATTTTTAGGCCCTGCGCGAGTTTTCAATGTTTCTAATTACGGCGCCGATTTCGAAACTCTCGACGCTCTTTCTTTCGAGCTCTCTGTGGTATCTTATCTCGAACGTGATTCATAAAATAATGCGAAACTTTTTGCTCGGCCATAGCGGTACTTCGCGCGACTCTGTACTACTTCCATACTCTCTTTCTCGTTGAATATGATTCAATTCTTAAACAGCAGATAACGGACAGACGGGATGTGACAATCCATCTCTCTCAAATTTTAATAAAACTTTTGTCGTTATAGATATTAATACTGTCCCCTGAAAAATCACGCGGCATCCCTCAGAGGACGGCAAAGCAAATTAATAATCCAGCAATTAATTCAACCTTCCCAGACAGTGACACAGAAGTATATACAGTATATAGCGGCAGTTCGCGTCGTCGCGTTCCCCCTTTTCGACTGGAAAACTCTCGTCCGCGAGAGAAGAAAGAAGCGCGTCTTCCCCTCCGGAGCTTATCTCTGATCGCTCTATGCATAAAATGTGACGCCCTCGAGAGGACCGCCCGCTGCTGCTGCTGTTGGCTTCGTGTTATACCTATATATATTACATATAGACGCGGTTCTGCTGAACAGTCCCGAAACGTAGTCTCGATTTTTCAAGCGTATATTGCAAGAAAAAACCTGTTTGAAAAAACGACAACTCACTCGAGCAAAAATCACACACTGTAATACGCATCAGCAGCAGTCGTTCATTCTGCGTCTATATATAAGAGATGAGGACAAGGAACGAATGTATATAAAGGTGCTAATGAGGGTCCGTTCCGAAAAAAGAATGAACACGTGCCGAGAGTGAGAGAAAGGGGCGTGTATATATACGTGTATACCCAAAGCTCTGTTCTAGGCCAAAATTTTCAAAAGTACAAAGTACAAAGAGAGAGGGACAATACGATGCACGAGTCGAGTCTTCGCGCATTGTTATAGCCCGCGGCGGTCCTGTGATGGGCATGTTGTATCCCTTTCGCGCGCGCTCCCTTATAAACGTTAGGCTCCGATGGGCTCCTGAGTGGAATGTTACACAGCCTCGCGCGCGAGTAGAGTCCGAGCTATAATTGTGTCGAGAAGCAGCGAGCGGTCAGAGGCGAACCAGCGAGATTATTCAAGAGGATCTGGCTTTTTTCTTTGTCGTCACGGGAGACTATTTGACTCTGTGAGAATAATGTGGAGGGACGTTTTTCTTTCTCCGTTGAATTCAAAACATACTCTTTTGATAACTGAAATATCGAATGTCCGGAAAAATTTCGAAAATGGGAAACTCAGAAATATTTTAAATTCCAGTGATAAAATTCCATTAGAAAATCAAACTCCGCAGTTCTCTCTCTAGATTCTAAAAAAAAATCTCCACGCAGTAGCTTTGCCGATTAGCATCAGAGAGCATCCGCGGACACAAAAAGCGCAATCGATACACCCGATGTGCATGACTCCCTCCCGCGTGCAGTATACATGGAAAAATCCACAAAAAAGCCTCGCGGGCTTTGTATTTTCCCGGTGCGATTTCCCACGCTCCGAAAATACGCGCGCGGCTCTCGTCGACGCTACGTTCAACGACCGAGAGCGAGCTATCAGGAGAAGGAGGAGCTGATGCTACAGAGAAGAAGAGCGCGCGGGGGGAGTAGGTATAGCTTCGCTGCTGCTGCTGCTGCTGAGAGAGACTCTCTGTTATAGCGTGCGAGATGTTGTGTCGTGATACTGCGAATTTTCCGTTTTTAATTCTCGAGAAGCGAAGGTTTTTTTTCGCTTTTCAATCTTCGCGAAGCGTGTAAAATAATGATGTGACATCACGCATGTAGCCGGAATTATCTCAAGTGCGAGTGATTCGTGTGCGAGAATATTTGGAGAAAGAAATGCAATCCTATACAGCGGATGCAGATTCTTTGCTGCTTCGAATTATATTATATGGTTAGAGAAAATTTTCTAATTCAAAACGCTGGAAATCAAAATGTGATGACTATGTAGGATGCAGTGTCTACACACACTGACAGAAAAAAAAGACGAAGGCGCATGATGACGCTTGTTTACAAAACACGTCGAAACAGTTACGCGTGTTATTATTTTTCAATGTTTCAGCTGCGTGCACTAATTGATTGCGCTGTATACATTTCAATGCGGAACGTTTTTATATACGGTTGGTCATCATTTTTTTTATCGCACGCAAATTTGTTTCTTTTATTTGTAAATACCCTCGCGCTTTCGAGCAAGGCGAACCGAGTTGGCAAACGTTTATTTATGGATAAGGAATGCTTTAGAAGAATTAATTATTTATCGGATTTATGTACTCAAGTTTTACATTTGGTAATCGGGGCATTTAGCGATTCTAAAGAAACTCGCGGCCTTTTTTCCGGAGATTTGCCTATTCTATAGACAAACAAAAGGGAAAAAGAAAATGTATGCACAGAGAGCGAGCTGGCGCTGCACTGAAAAGGAGGAAAAAAATGTGCAAGTCTTTTGTATTCTCCGTAAGGACGTATACATACACAAAGAGACTGAAAAGGAGAGGAAAAATACGTTATTGCGTCCATTCTATTTCGCAATTGTGAAATTCTTTAATTCACGGCTTTTGCACATCGCTTATTTTTCAAAGGACATCCGAATGCAGCAGCAGCAGCACACGTCAGTTCGACGAACAAGAGCGAAAAGACAATCGCATTTGAATAGAATCGACATCGTTTTTCGCGAGAGAGATATATAGGTACACAGCTGCACAGTATAAGCCGTGTCCCATTAAAATCCGCGCGCGCGCGCTCTCTGCACTAATGCGAATCGCTTATAGCTACTTGGCTCTCTGTGGCCTATTTCCACTCTCGATTCGCAATTATTCGCCGCCGCTGCAACACGATGTACCAGAGCGCGACGAAGCGACTTATTGAAGTGCAGCTCGAAACTTTTATAGGAACAAAAACTGAAATTGAAATTCCACAGCGTACCTATAGCAACAAAGGAAATGATATATATCGCAGGTAAAAAAATACGAGCTATACGAGTATAGATATATTCTCCATATACCTGTCGGAGCTCTCGGAGCTGTCGTATCGATCGGCGCAGCGCTTCTTGGCGCAGGGTGGTCCCCCGGCTGCATCCTCGCTCTGATGGGCTCCTGCAGTAGACTTCTGCGATGACTTGGCCTTCTTCGCCTCGGCGGTCGCGGCTCTCGTCTTCCGTTGCTGCTGGCCCTTCTGCTGCTGCTGCTGCTGCTGTGGCTGCTGATTGTCCTGGAGCACCTGGGTCACGCGCACATCATTATCCGCGAGCGACTCGTTATCGCCGAGCTGTGTAGCAACTACGGCGAGTGCACCCACCTTATCCTTCTTAGAATCCTTCCTGCCTAGTGCGACACTAGTCGCCGGCACGACACCTGCACCACCGTTAGCACTATTAATATTGCTACTGCTGCTGCTGCTACTGGTTGACGAGACCTTGAGCTTCTTGCGATTCTCGATAATCGCAATCTCACTGCGCTCGACCAGCACCACTGCACTCGCGATCTTGAGGCTACTACTGGCGAGCAGTAGAGCCTCGTCGCTGGCTGTCGATTCCTTGGCAGCGTCCTGGTGTGAATTTCTGGCGCGTCTCTCGAGGCTGGCGCGCCTCGTCGAGTCCTCGGCCGAGGAGTGTCGCTTTTGCTGAGCCTGCATCATACTGCCGACGACTGCAGTCACCGCTGATGATGCTACGAGGATTTTGTGCCTCTCTCGCGGCACCCGACCCGCCTCCCCAAACTCAGACGCGCTGCACGACGACGACGACGACGATTCTGCAGCTAATGCGGACGGCCCGTCTGCCATCTTGCGAACGAACGCACTGAGAGCCGCCGCCGCCGCGAGCTCGCCGCGGAGTTGTTGGCTTCGATCCCCTCCACTTCCTCCACCCAGCGGACGCTTTCCCCTACCGCGCCGGGCAAGAGCTGCTGCTGCCCGGCTCTTGTGTGCTGCTGCTGCTGTTGGCTGGAGGTGCGGATGGATGGGTAAGCGAGACGGTCATGCTGCCGGTCACGCGACTCTCGCTGTGGGTGGAGTGTCCTCTGCTGCCTGATATTATGCTACTGATGATGATCTTGACGCGCGCCGGAAGTCGGGACTCTTTTACTTCTCCTGCACTTTTCGCGTCTCACCACGCACGGCGTCATCTACTTGAAAGAGTACTTTATTATAAAATCAAGTAGTAACGGAGGCAGGATTGTGCACTGGTTGCTTCTAATTTAATAACACTGCCGAGCGGTGAAGCGAAACCTCCCCGATTTGCAAACCAAGCGAATTCGAATTCAATAACTCATCCTCGGACGCCGCTATATCCGTTTCTATAATAGTCAATACTTACTTTCTCCGCCGCGCTACCGATCCCGATTGCAATATCCCATACGCATATAAGTACTTATGCAAAAGGATCTATGTTATAGACAAAGCATATCCAGAGCAGGCAGTGACCGTCCGTAACGTGTCACTCGGCCGGATTCCCACAACAACATCGATGGCCCCCACCAGCGGGGCTCGATCTCGCGGCGCATGCGTTCATTCGCGCGACTCTCCTCTATTCTCTCTCTCTCTCTCTCTCTTTCCATCTATATAAGCTTCCATATAGAGATATAGATATACCAGGCACCTACACACGTAGGCACAGCTCTTCTCTATCACTCTCACCTGATTCTCTTCTCTCTCTCTCACTCTCTCGACTGATGTATATAGACACAGCACGCCGTGAAAGACTGCAGAGGCCTGCGCTGGGTTAGAGTATAAGGGGCCTTCGTGCACCAGCCGTTTTCCGCGAGAGCGAGAGCTGTATAGTGCGCCGCGGACTCGACACGGGCCGCTTGTACCGGTAATTGACACCCTCCGGCACTCGTAACTCGCCGGTAATTATTAGACCTCGAGGCGTCGCGCGAGAGATGCTGCTGTTGCTTTAATTTATATAGTTGCATGACTTAGAACGCGGTGGTAAGCCAGTATAACTATATATTTGTAGTGACTACTGTCAAATTGTCGGAATTGATAAAAGCCGTGGGCCTGCAGGTCTTCGAGGTTTGTTTTTCTCTGATGGGAAAGTTAAAATTGAATTCATCGAAGGCTGCAGGATTTAACGGGCTGTTGCAGCAATGCCGATAGTTATGATTTTGTGCAGTGAGCCGATCGTTCGCTGGGCTTTCTAACTTATACTTTAATTGGAATCTTATGGTAGTATACGGTACACTAACTTGGTAAACTTTATATCAGCTGATGTCGACTTACAAATGTCTGACCGTATCCTGAATTTTCCACTTGCACTTTTTCTGCATCTTGTTCTCTCACGCATTATCTCATCTCGTTTATACATGCAGTATTATCAGAGGAAAAAGACCCCGATCATGTTCTCCCAATATACATGAAAAATGTATCTGCAATAATAATCTATTATAGAAAAATCCACTCATTCAATACCAGCAGCCAACCTGAAAAACACAAAAGCAACATCATCAACGAGCAAAGTAAAGTTATGTATAATACGTATATAGGTATATAGCAGCACACACCTCCGGAGCATCGGACTATATGCACGGTACGTCGCGCGGCGTGCTCGTCCCCACTCCTTCTCTAATCAAAGTGCAGCCTCCCCTATCGCCCCTTTCCCACCACGTCGACTCAATAATCTCTCCACTCTCGCGGCCTCAGGTTAGGTTAGATTCGCGATCGTGTGTCTCCTCTTCGGCCGATCTCGTTTTGTATGGTCTCTCACCCCGTGAGCGAGTGCACGAACCTCGCTGCTGCTGCTGCTCAGTGTTACATATATCTGTGTGTAGTATATACGTGTGGATCTTTGAGTGGGGAGACTTCGGGTGGATTCGGTTTCGGAGAAGAGAGAGAGCTCGGCTCACATCGAGACCGGGCGGTGTGCGTTTGTTTTGCTTTTTTCGCGGACGGGATAGTACATACCTAATATATAGGTGAGTATTATATACCTATAGCGTATCTTTGCGATGCCGAGTCCCGCGTGTGCGTGGGAGATGTGAGGTGGAAATAGATAAAACGAGTAAAAAAATGTTGTGTAACGATTATTCTAAAAGAAGACAAATTTTTTTTGAAGAAAAATATGTGTTCATTTTTCTAGAGCATGTAGAAATTTATAACGACAAAACGTAATATGAAATATAATTTTGGCTTTACCTCGATAATGCAGTTTAAAATTGCTGAGCGATAACAAATGTTTTGTGCAAATCATTCAATGTTTACGCCTTTCGGAAAGTCAGTGTAGTGCTTTATAGTAAATCTTTTTAAGAAAGAAATTTAGAGTTTTTATAATATTATAGCCTCGCGAGTAATTTTTTGTAAGTTATACAGATTTTTAAAAGCAATTTAAATGATTTCATTGATTTGACTCCGCATTTATAAGTATAAGAAGTAACACCCAGCGCCCTCTACTGCGTTAAAGCGGAACTTTCTTTTACGATATTATTATCAGAGTATGGTAAATTAAACTTATTGGCGAAAGGGAAATGTTGGTCTAGATAAATGAGCGTACTATCAGATTAATAATTTCAAAGCAATTTAAAATCATTAGCATCATCACATCGTTGTATATTTGAAAATTCTTCTAGAGTGAAAGGTAAATTTCCATCGACTTAACAAAGTTACGTGCATTCTATTGACGCGCGTTATTGCCCAAAAAACATAAAACACGCTGATAATCAAAATCTCAAGACGGATCATGAACATGACTAAAAATTAAAAATTAAAATTAATACCTATCGTACTTCTATATTTCAGTGTGTGTGAATTAAATTTCATGTAAACAGATACAAAAAAAATCTCAGTACGAACGACGCTACCGGAGAGCAAGTGGCGAACAAATTGTCAAAACACTGTCCCCTCTGCTACCAACTCTCTCATTATATATATCGACCGTTACATAGTGCGGCAGCAGCAGCGCGGGGAGCGCGTGTGTGTATGTTTATTTCAGTATCCCGCGCAAAAACCGCGCCTGCTGCAGTTGGCCGCTACCAGTGCTTACGCCGAATAAAATACATACACGACACACCGCGCGTTTGGGATATATTATAAACGCGCAGCAGTAGACAATCATCGTCGGGAACTCGGCTTGTTCTCTGATGCTGCTGGACATTCAATAAAAGTGCAGTCACATCGCTGAGAGTTGACGAGATGGCGAACATCGAGGTCATTTTCCCTAAGGAGGACCAGCCCTCGAGGATCAAGAAGTGGAAGGTGTCACCGGGCACAACCGTTACCACCGGCAGAATACTCCTTCTCTATCAGGATGTGGCCACCGGGAAGCAAGAGAAGAAGCTCAAAGCCGCGCATTTTGGCAAGATACTCAAGTTACTGGTCAAGGAGAACGAAGTCGTTCATCCCGGGTGAGTAGTGCGCGGTAGCTGCTCTTTATCTTTTGTTGCCTTTGCGCGCACATAACCTCAAAACGCGCACATTATTTTATATTGTTGCGCCTTGCTTTGTTTTATTTTCTTTCTCGATGAGTGCGACTGCAGTCGAGTTTGTTTAACGATGTGGGAGAGTGTTCTCTCAAGTCTGGATGATGATTCATCATGACTGAATTATCGTTCATGACTTTTTTGCAAACTGGTGTGATACGGTAGCATTGTTTGTACGCACTCGTTGCTGCTTGATTACATATCGCCTAAGTGACTGCAAGTTTAATTGTTATGAATCGTTTAGTAATACATTAATTTGATTGTCGTGAACTATTTGGCTCCAGTTTTCGCTCCACTATAATCTGTATTTTCTTGTTTCGATTAGAATGATAAACTCTGTATTCATTGTGATGAACTTTGTTGCAGGCAACCGGTGATGGTTATGGAAGGTTGTAAACATCTAACTGTAATGAAAGATTTGTGTGCTGATTGCGGAGCTGATCTTAGAGAAGAGTTTGCTGCGAATCCTGAAAAGTCACCGTTGTGCCAAGCTAATGTACCGATGGTTCACAGTGTTCCAGAGTTAAAAGTGACCGCTGAGTTGGCTGAGCAAATCGGTAGACGGGATAAAGAGAGACTATTGCAACACCAACAGTTGGTACTGTTAGTCGATCTTGATCAAACTATTGTACACACTACTAATGACATTATTCCACCTGATTTGGCGGTTTGTAAGAATTATTTCAATTTCAAGATTGAGATAGATCAATGTTTTAATCATATATTACTTCGACATAACAGGATGTTCACCATTTTCAACTGTATGGTCCAAATTCCCCTTGGTATCATACGAGACTCAGACCACACACTCGTCAATTCTTGTCTGAAATCAGCAAACTTTATGAATTGCATATATGTACCTTTGGAGCTCGACAGTATGCTCATACAGTAGCTGCTATTTTAGACGGTGATGGACAACTCTTTTCTCATAGGATATTGTCAAGAGATGAATGCTTTGATCCACAATCTAAAACAGCAAATCTCAGGTATGTTTTCCACTTCAACTTTATTTTAAATATGTGAATATTGCCCCAACCTTAACCAATGTTGATGATATTTCAGAGCTTTGTTCCCTTGTGGAGTAGATATGGTTTGCATTATTGATGACAGAGATGATGTATGGCAGGGTTGCGCAAATTTGGTCCAAGTCAAACCGTATCATTACTTCTTGCACACTGGTGACATAAATGTACCCCCAGGTTTGGGCAAACATGATGATCCCAGCCCACCAAAATCTCTTACGGATGAAGTCTTGGAGAATATGAACTTAAATGAAAATGGTGAAGAAGAGCAAGACCAAGATGGTGAAACAAATAATCAAAAGGAGAAAGAAAGCGAGAAAAACAGTAGTCAGGAAAAGCAAAAAGATCAAGAAAAGTCGAACGATGGTAAATCGGAAAAAGATCCCAAAAATACAGAAAAATCAGAAAATTTTAAAAAAGTGACGGATGTTAAGTCAGGAACGAGTGATATGACAAGTAAGGAAAAAACTAGTGAAAATAGCAATAAGAGTGAAAACTCGGGTCAAAACAAATCAGGAAGCGGAGAAGATAAACAAACATCCACAAAAGGTGAAAAAAGTAAGAGTAGCCATTCAGAAAAATCCAAATCCAGGAGAAGACATGGAAGAGAAAGGCGAGAAAAACAAAAAGAAGAAGAAGAAGAAGCGCCTAAATTTAACAGTAAAGAAATTGAAGATCAGGATGACTACCTACTGTATTTAGAAGATATTCTTAAAAGGATACATACCGAATTTTATATCGAAGGTGATAACGAGCCGAGATCAAGGACTCTTAGAGAAATTATTCCAAAAGTCAGATCTCGCGTTTTGGAGGGATTATGTCTAACTTTTAGTGGTCTTGTACCTAATAATCAGAAGCTTCATCAGAGTCGCGCTTACAAAGTTGCTAGAGCTTTTGGAGCACAAGCAACGCAGGTATTTTAAAAATAGATTCTATCTTGCTGATTTGATTTAATTTACATGCTTTGAATAATACAAAATTATGTTTTCTTAGGATCTTAATGAAAAAACTACGCATTTAGTAGCTATTCAACCGGGTACCGTTAAGGTGCGTGAAGCCAAAAGGCAAGGCAAGGTTAAAATAGTTAATCCCGATTGGCTTTGGACATGTGCAGAACGATGGGAACACGTCGATGAACGCTTATACCCTCTCAAAGAAGTACCACTGCATAAAGTAAGCAATGTTTTTTTTATTATTTTTTTTTATACGATATCCACTTGACCGACACAACTTCAAATCCTTGTTTCATTTTTCTTTTATGTATATAATATATGATCTTTTTAAATTTTGAGTTGACGTAAATTTACAACGTTTGAGTAACCGTAGGCTCGCGAATTCAGGAAGCCTCCAGCCCACTGCAGCACACCAGATCATATAGAGGATCTTACCCCAAATGCAGAAAATAATTTTGCCAACAGCATAAATCCTCTAATGGTGTTATCTCAAGAGGAAATCGCAAACATGGATAAGGAAGTCGATGACGACATGTCAGATCTTGATGACATGTTCAATGACTCGGATGAGGAGGAAAACAATCACAAAAAGGAATTTGATTCAGATTCCAATGATGTTTATGGTAACGATTGTAAGTATGCACAAGTTAAAGAGATGCAATTTTACGGTACCATAAAGCATGTTTTTTTACCTTCTTTTATCGGATCATTTGTAGTTTTAATGTTGTAATCAATACTTTTTAGACTTTGATGAACCGCCGTGCTCAAAAAGAAGTAAAAAATCCAGTGATGTTGAGGACAGCTGTAACAACGACTCCTCGGATGACGAGAACAAGAGGCTATGTACAGAGTACGATGATGACGACGAAGACGATCCAGTGACGCGTTTCAGGAGGGGCGAAGCTCTTCCGGACGACCTCGATCTCGGCGACAACTCGCAGGACTCAGTTGAGAACCTTGAAGCCGAGGACATGGAAGAGGAACGCAAGTGGAATGCTATGGGGGCAGCCCTCGAACGGGAATTCCTCTCTGAATGATATTGTTGAATTAATAATTTCTCTAGAAGGGTCAATTTTTTAAAGGAAAAAAATCGTACTTCTAAGAGAGTGCAACTCTGGGACAATTAAAAAAGTGAAAGTTTACTTTTTGTATGAGATAGAACACACTTAGAGATAACAAAGTCTATTGAATAGCAAAAGAAAATATATTTACAGATATGGTTCTTTCAAGTGTTGAAGAGACTAAAGTTGAGCATTTTTCATTATAATAGTTCTGATATATCTTTTTCCATGTTATATGGTAAATTGTAAAATAAATAATTAATTGAAATGGCACTATAAGTTCTATTGGTAAAACATATTATAGTAAATATTTAAATAAGTATTTGCAATTTTTAATAGTTTTTTATTTACACTTTTACTTTATATTATTTCATTTTAATTTATTTTTAGAATTCTTCAATGCTTAAAGAAAAGGTGTCAGTACTATCATTTTTGAATATTTGTTTGCTTACACGTTAATTATTTCCAATTATTTTAAAACAACTGAAGCAATTTGGAAATACTACAGTGGTATTTATTGATAGATGTAATTTAATTTATTGGCTATTGCAAACATCAGTTTTTTTTTCATTAAACTTTATTTCTCTCTCATTACAGTACAATAAAATGAAAGAAAAAACATAATCTATTAATTTTTTTGTCCTAATGGGGCAGATAAATAATTTCAATATAAATCTGTTTTATTTCATAAAAAACTAAAAGAAAATAGTACATAAAAAATATTCCTAGTTTAGTCTAAATTCTGGGCCATGTTATAAAATATATATAAAAATTGTTTTGGTAAGTATTTTTTAATTTATTTAATTTTTTACACTAAAGAGTGTAAAAAATGAAAATCACTTGATATTTTACCTAATGTGAACAAAACTTTTTACAGTAACATTTCTTTCTTTTATCATCTACAAAACATGGTATTTAAACAGCATAAGGCTGGGGATCATTTGGATCTTCATGGTATTTTTTGTAAGCTGGTTTATGAGTGAAATCTCTTTTATCTTCCAGAGATCCTCTTTTGAATTCTTTGTCGTAATTAAAGGCACTGTTTGCTTCTCCATAAATTTCATTTACTTCCTTAATATCTTCTCTGTACTTACTAGCAGCAACCTTTTTACCTGTGATTGGATCAGTGACATCTCCAAGGGGCATGACGACTTCAATAACCTAAACAAGTTCACATTTGACGTAAGTGCTATATGATTTAATCAATACAATTCAATCCATACTTATAGTACTTTTTTTGTCACAGTATGTACACGAAGAAAAAATTTATTGAACGTCTTACCTTGTGTGTTATATGTTTTGTGAGTTTCTCTGGTAAACTTTGTACTAAGACCATATCTCCAGTTTTACACAGTCTATTAGGATCGTCAGCAAAAATATATTGATACTTTCTAAAATACTAAAACAAAAGGCAATGTTTCAGACAATTATAACCTCAAAAATCGAATGTAGTACAAAGGAATTAAAATTCAATAGAAGAGTTGTCATACCATGTGTATATTTTCATCGTACTCGAATACAGGAATTTGAACTCTCGTTGCGTTCGTTTTAAATGAGGGCATGCATTTTCCCATAAAATATTTCACTGATTGTGCAGCAGCACTTTTTATTGCCATTGTTGAAGATTTATAGGTTATATTTTGACTCCGAAGCGCATCCGCTATACTGATGCGCATGCGCATGCTGCTTGTGCTTAGTTTTAAATTTGAATTATCTATATTCAGAAATGATAAAAAATCAAAAGTCCAATTACACTATATTCATGTAAAAAAAATGTATTTTTGATTAAAAATCACAGTTTATTTAATTATACATAACTATAATTTATGATAGATAACTAATTATATAAAAATTTTAATTTAATGTTAAACGAAGTTATTACAGTTCAAGTACTTCTTCTCTTACAGTTTTTCACAATAATATTTTATTAAAAAATTCGCTCCACTTGCTCATAATACAATTAAAAAATATATATTTACAAATTGTCTATTTGTTTACAAAAAATTGTGCTTCTTCTCCATCTCATCAGCTTCGGGAGGACCAGTCGTGCCAAATCTGTAATTATTACCGAAATAATAAGTAAAAGGTTCATCGTAAAAAAGAGATTCACTCTAATTTTGATTCTTACTTGTATTCTATAGGTCCGATTTTCCTGTCTTCAATCGCATGAAGTACAGGAGTGAAAATTCTCCAAGCTTCGCTAAGTTCGTCAGAGCGTACAAAGTTCAACTGTGTGCCGCGGAAAACATCGAGAAGCAGTCGCTCATAAGCTCCAGGGTTCGAAAGGTTCTGAAATTAAAAAAAATAAGATCACAAAGTCTCCTACTGAACTTGTTTGATTTTCGTTAATTTCTTGTACAAGTAACTTACAGGGTATTCCTTGATGTAGTCAAAGTCAACTGTGATCTTCTCGAGGTGGCTCGTAATACCGGGAGTCTTCGACATGAGCTTGGCCTGCAAAGCTTCGGTCTTTCCTACGCGGATGACTAGTTCGTTTCTCTGGCTTTCGCCGTTGAAGAGATCCTCGTCGACGTTCTTATACTGGATAATCACGTCGGTCCTGTTGATGTTCAATCCCTTGCCAGCTCGGATGATGAAAGGGACACCACTCCACCGCTCGTTATCGATATTGAGGACAGTCAAGGCAAACGTCGAGGCGATCGAGTCGTCAGCTACGGTCGGGTCGTCCCTGTAACCGATCCTTTCGCGAGGATCCTCGGATTCAGGATTTTTCACGTACTGGCCGATGACGACGTCGTCCAAAGTAACGGCTTTCGTTTTCTTCAAGAGTTCTACCTTGGCGTCCCTGTTTAATCAAATTAATGAGTAATAAAACAGCATTATTTATGATCTAATTATGATTTTAAAGCTTTTTTTTAGGTTCTTACCTTACATCATCAGGGTGAGTGGAAATTGGCTTCTCCATAGCGATAAGCGACATGATCTGCAGTAAGTGATTTTGCATAACGTCCCTGATCATGCCGTTGCTATCGAAGTATCCACCTCGGCCCTCGATACCAAAGTTTTCTTTGAAGTCGATCTCGATCGCGGCGATGTTGTCCTTGTTCCAAGACGAGCTCAACATCTTATTGGCGAATCTGAGACTGATAAGATTCTGCACCATTTCGTAGCCGAGGAAGTGATCCATACGGTAGATCTGATCCTCAGTAAAAAGAGCTCTGAGGTGCTTAGATAGTTTCTCAGCGCTTTCGGAGTCACGACCGAAGGGTTTTTCCACTACAACTCTGGTCGAGCCTCTAAAATCATCATCGAGATGACAATTAGTATATTTATACAATGCTTAATACGAAATTTACGCTATATATGTATACCATCCTTACTTTTTGGCCATGCAAGCTCTCTTAAGCTGCGAGGCAGCAGTGGGAAAAACTGCGGGTGGTAACGCCAGGTAGAAGATTCTGTCAGCTTCGCTTTCGTTTTTTTCAGTCTCGCTGATGATCTGATCGATTCTGTCGTAATCGGCATTAGCATCATTGGTGCCGTTGATATACTGGTTTATTGACCAGAACTGGTCGTAGAGCTTTTCTTCCTCGCGACTGATCTGAACGAAAGGCGCGACTCTATTTCTGATATCAGCGATCGTAAGCTGGTTCAAAGCGTAACCGTAAATCTTTGTCTTTGGAGGCAAAAGTTGACTGCGGTAGAGGTACCAAAGGGATGGGTAGATCTCTCGCCTCGCAAGGTCACCCTGTTACCAAAAATACGATTTCACAAAGTTGAATTATGTTAATAAAAACTGTAGGATACGCGCCTGGAACAATTGTTTCTTGTTTTATATGTCTAATAGTATAAGAAACGATTTTCCAACCCGCAAAAAGTGCCTTGTACCATACTTTTGTACGCAAATCAAACTTTTTTATTAGACTCAAAAATGAGAAGATTTGGTTAAAATGTTAATTTAAGCTAAAACTCTCCCTTGAATATATAGAATGAATATTGTTATTGTCAAATACTTGCTTGCAATTTTGAGGAAAATACATCAATGTAATTAAGATCTATAATTTTAATAACTAAAACGGGAATAACTTGATTGTCGTTACGTTTTCGAAGAATAATGTTAATAGTATAGATATCATGTATATATGATTCAATAACGGTGGCTGAACTTATTCTTTTCATTAATTAATCGCGTATTTTACGTTTATGTAATACCCCCCGGAGAGCGACAAAAAATATCTATTTCCATAATCAGTTCAATAAGCAGCTTTTGTAATATTTTTATTTTCCCGGACCACTGCAGAGTAGTTTTCACGCAAAAGTATACATATTTATATTCATCAAACAGCTATCTCTTTATTCTATCTTATCTAATTATATTTGTTAATAAAAAAATCTGTTCTTGCTACGATGATCAGTATTATTACAAAGTGAACTAAAAATATGTCATTTTACTGGAAACTGTTTTCATTTTCATTTTAAATATCGAATGAGTATTTTGTAATTTAATTGTAGTGTCTAAGACTCAATTCTTATCTGGTTTATAATTTGAATGTTCAATGCAATACATAGTATAAAGATAAAATAACTTACCGAAGCTCCTAGAAGAATAAAAGCATGATGCGCTTTGCTGTCAACTGGCGATGCATCCGATTGGCTGACATCCCGAGTATTCAATGAATGCGGAACGAAGGCAAAGCATTCATTTGAGGCTATTATTGAGATGCATGATTTTTTTAGTCAAAATTATTCATATAATTTTCTTCTATAAACCTAAACTTAAAACGGAATGTGCAGATGTGAAGAATTGGAAAGAAAACATAGTATCTAAATCTCAATATATATGTAATACCGCATTTTGACGTTATAAAAAATAGCAAATAACTATGTACAACGTATCTGAAGAACTTATAATTCAATCTTAATTATTATCATTTTTTTAATAGATTAAAAAAATTTTCGTTGAATATAAAATAATTCAATGGACAAATAAGAGTTAAATTTGAGTAACGTAAAAATTTTTATTTTTGATATAGAATTATACACTATGATATAATAGAAGTTTTTTAATAAATGCATAAAATTTTACACCCTCTGGTAATCGCCGTGCTTTTTGTCTACTTACCTATCGCCAAGAAGCAAAGAATAAAAATCTTTCGCAGTGCCATCGTGTCGAACAGTATAAAAGGATAACACTCCAACGTATTGGATAATTATGTCAACGTCGTGCTTGGTGAAGTTTATATACCCTTCATTATATTCCTGTCATCCATCCTTTTCCAATTTTTATCTACTTTTTAAGAATAACGCCTTTTACAATAATTTGCATAGCATATCAAATGATTGATTAAATCATACAAATAATTGACACAGATGTAGACTAGCCTTTAGCCTAACAAACGATCAAAGCAATATTTGTGATACAAGAACCATGGGTAGCCAAGCTTAAAAATAAATTTCAATAAATCAAATTTTTCGCTGGTTTACCTAATTTCATTGATTTCTTAAAAAACAAAATGCGTAGACGATTATGTAAATATAGGAAATTGTTTTATTTGGTCAATATTTGATTAATTTGTTTAAAATTTGGTGATTTTAATAGATTTTTATTTATAAGAAAATTTTCGAAATTTTCTACCGATTTTGCAACTAGTTGTAGAGCCTAGTCTATATCACGCTACTTTCGAGAAGTTCCATACCAAATTATTATTTTGTAACACATGCGCGATTTTTGCGTTTATGTTTGTTCTAAATATAGGGATTAAAGTAGCCGCGATAAAATTGATACATGTTTTACAAAAACTATGAAGTGTACCAAGAACTAGTGCGCTTTTTGATCTCGTGTGGTCGCAATACTCGTTTTCGGTTCGTCGAAAGAGAGAATTAAAATTATAAAATACTCATTCAATGTTTAAAATGAAAAATTTTCCAGTAAAGTGACATATTTTTAGTTCGCTTCAATAATACTGATCATCATGATGGAACATTTCCTAAGTTCCGCGTAGCCAGTATACAATAGATTTTGTTATGCAACTACTTTATTCTTTTTTAATTTCATGGTAGACTGAACTGAACAGATACCGGATTGATGAATATTAATATGTATACTTTTTCATGAAAACTACTCAGTGGTCCGGAAAAATAAACAGAGCAAAACATGCGCATTGAATTAATTATAGTAATAGATTTTTTGTTCCTTCCCCCCGGGGGGAATACTTTTGAGAGGTGTGTCTGCGAAATATGTACATAGCCGTCGTTATTATTGGATCATATGTCACGAAATTTATATACTATTAATGTTATTCTTCGAAGCATTCACTATAATGTTTAAGGAGAGGATTGAGAGGATGTATACACGTAAAAAAGGTATTAACTTAAATAATTAAGTTATTTCTGCTTTTAGTTATTAAAAATGATATACCTTAATTACATTAATGTATTTTCCTCAAAATTGAAGAGTTCTGGGCTAATTTAACTGCAGATCTATAAGCTGAAAATAATAACATTTTAAGCTCGGTCTAAAAATCTAAAAAAGTATAGGAGTATAGCATAAGTGCGAGTATGCACACTCGAATCAATTATTTATAAAAATTGTAAAAGGAATCTTTCGTTAGAATAAAGTAAAATAAAAAGTGATTTCAAACTGCTTCTTATATGCTAATAGAAATAGACTGCGTAAGTATATCTTATAAATACTATAAAAGCAAAAGTATGAATATAGTACTATGGACTAATATATTACAATATATATGCCTATACCAACTCAAGAGTTATTCGTTATGTTTTCTATCACAAAAATGAAAGTTTTAAAAATCAGGAATGAGTAAGAAATAACAATTTTTAGAAGTAAAAGTTTAATAATATAGAATAAGTGATGTTTTACAGTAAATACTTTATAAGTCAATTGTTATGAATTTCATGTTTAAGGCAGTGTCATGTTGAAATATTTTTAAATAGACTGAGCATAGCGAACATTTCCAGTATTTTGTCGTTGAAAAAGAATTTTATTAGTCGATAATGGTAATTACTACATTTCACTAGTAAACAATTTGAAAAATTGTACAAATTTATATCCAACATTTATAAAAAAAATCGAAACGATTAAAAACTATCTACAAAGGCCCCGTGTTAATCGTCTGCGTCTGTTAAAATGTATTTATAAATATGTATAGTAGTTTCATTATATATATGTATATTTTAATGCATGCTTTATTCGTTGACGCGTTGCAGGAGACACCTTTGGAAGCGAACAAAGCTACAGACGTTATTTTTTTTATTTGAAATAGTTAAACACGAATGTATATATATGCTGAAAATAAGATTACAAAAATTCTGTAAGTATTAAGCGATATCGTAAAATTTGTTAACAGGAAAGAGAGTATTCGTGTGAAACTATCTTAAATATAATAAAAAAAGGTTTGGAAACATAAATTCCAAACGCATTTCGCAATATAGCTAGTCCTGGAAGTGTGAGTCTCTCGTGCACTCTATATTGCGATGAACGTTGCACTGAGAACAAAATAAGGCTGTAATCGCACTAATTGTTCTCTATTCAGAAAATTCAAAAGTTGATTACTTATTTAACTTTTTTTAATCGAATAATAAATCTGTTTAAGTTTATTTTGCAAAACGATTCTTCCCAAACAGAAATGACCCCTCAAACATGCGTATTTAATAATACTGTTAAAAGTCATAAAAGTCATTTTTTAATTAGTCAACCAATAATAATGGAACTGACTTAAGAATATATGACATTGAATTTTTTGAAAAATTTATTGAATGTAAATATAACCGAATTAAAAAAGACAACTCATTAAATAATCAACTTTCTCATACCCTAGAAACGCTTCGATGATTGAATACATAGAGTGTAATACACAAACTAGTGCATAAAAGATTAACAGAGATACGCATTCGAGTAAAAGTAATACACAACAAATGGTCCTCCACCAAGATATTTAACGAATAATATATTAATAATAATATTAATAGATATATAATGCAATAAAAAAATACGCGTCAAATAAGAAGCATAAAATAGATAAACAGCGCTTGTTTTTTCTAATTCAGAGATTAATTAATTATTAAATGCAAAGTGTACCCCAGCAAATTGCCTTTGCTGAGGAAAGTGTAACTCTCATAGAAAAAAATCAATTTCGCTTCAAGGTTTAACGACTAAGCAACATCAATAAAAATATATCTGCAACGCATATGTGTCTCTTTTATACGTCACAGTTCGCTCAATTCTCATTGTTACTTTATTGTTTTCTCTGATATCTCTGAAATTCTGAAAAATCACATTAATCGTGCATCTTAAAATAATATGCCTAATACACATAAAGCTTTCATTACTTGATCCTTTAAATAAGATCAAAATATAAACTTTTCACAGTATCACTTAGTTCAACAAGTGATTTGTGAGTTAATATGAAAAATCTTCGATATCTTATGAATTTTAAAAATCCAACGTTTAAAATTATATCTTTATTAAACATAGATATGTTAATTTTTAAAACAAAGACTCGCGAAGACTTGTAAAGTATGAATCATTAATCAGCTTTTTCATGTCATAAAAATATTATAGATCAACGATATGTTCATTTCTCAAAATTTCAAAATAACCCTTTAGCTTAAGTTAATACGTGACTTTACAATTCCATATTAAATTCGAATATTCAGTGATAAAATAGCCAGTCAAATGCTTCATTTTATGTTTTTAGGCTTAAAATACTGTGGAAGGCTTTACGTTGCATTCACATGATTTATTGTTGTGTCCATTTATTTCACTTTGTAAACTTTTATACGATACACGATATGGCTGCTACACAACTTCCACGACCTGTGTTGTATTTTTGCACTTTGTACAGCGTATTTTATACCCAGGCAAAAAAGAATTATATATAATTCCATGTGGATTATTTATCATGATATATATTTATGTACGGCTAAATACATCTTTCAATTCGTATCATTTGTATTATACGTAAACTTCTATGCATGGCCCTTTTCTATTTTTACTAAATTTAAAAAAATTCTTATTCCTGGACATAAAAATATGAATCCAAAATGAATTACATATAATTACTTTCTTTGCAACAGGAAGTTCTAACAGATTAAAAATCCTAAAATCTATGATGCGCTTCATACTTTAATGTATACGTCGGTTCACACTTTCGACCCAGATGTGTACACTTAATGTTAATTAACATTTTTCAATTATAAGTATAGTCGTGGCGGAAGCGAGAAAAATTAAACTCTTTAAAAAAACTTGTCTTATAAATCTAAGATTTCGCAGTCGTTATACATGAAAATTATTTCATTGCAAATCTTCACATTTTTGACAACCTCTTTCACTTGTATATGACATTCAACGCCGTTTTCATAGCGGAAAATATAATAAAGAAAAAGTATTGTTGAATACAAGATTAACAATGATAAGGTACAAAGTGAATAAAGTTGCTTTTGTGTAACATTTTATAAAAAGAAGACTATATCGAAGCAAATATTAAAATTGATCATTACAGTTAATAATCAAAGTAATAGTAATAATAATGATCATAATAATATAATAATACAGTCACCCGTTATCGACCACCAAGATTAGGATACAAATTTTAAATTTTGTTTAAAATTCTGGATATCAAATTTAAATGAATTAGTTTTTAAAATGTTTTCTACTAAATATCATTATAAAAATGTAAAAAGGTTTCAACGTTTAAATAGGTAAAATTTTTAATTCACAATATTATATACAATCAATAACAGGCGACTTTCACATAAATTCAGTGTGGTTTTACAAAGTGTATTTTTGCAATAAATGAGCTAAAAAAGTGCATTACTTTCATTATGTATATAAATTACGAGTACATTATGGAACGAACATATAAAATTAAGGGAGCATATCGATCGAGCAAATCTCATACAGAAAAAGTATGCCATATAGAAAACAAATCACCTCACAGCTCGAACAGATACAAACACGTTAAAAAAAGAGCACGCAGTACCATCCTTGAGCCGTGCTCTACAATTTCACCATTTATTTCTGTTAACATTTGCTATTTCTTTTCTTCGATATACTCCAATCACCACATTATACGCATTTTCTTGTGTTTATACTTATAGAGCTAGCGTACTTGAAACTCGCGTAAAAATCTAGATTTTTTAAAAAATCTACTTTTTTCATATATATATATATAAACTCTGCCTAACGCGCCACTGTACACAAGTTCATCAGTTTTTGTCGTCTTCTTATTCCTGCTTTATAAACTTCTTAAGTAGGGGCATCAATCGTGTTTTCCATTTTTTGTGGATCATACGAAAACATTACTTTACGATCCAACTTCTTCTGGTCTGGCTAGGGGAGCCTTTGACTTTTCAGTAGTGACCGTAGTGGTTGTCACTTCTAAGTTTGCCAAATCCGCGGCGCTAATCTGTAATTTAATTGTTATTGTAAAGTTAATTGCAAGTTTCTAAATAAATATTAATGAAATAACTCTTTATCAAACACACTCAATTAGGTTCTTACAAGATAGCAAACATTTATGAGAAAATTGAGTAAAACAACTACATAGTTATAAGCAACAGGATAAATATACGTATAATTTTTTATTGTTAGTCGCTGAAATGAGGTATATTTTATGTACACAGATGCCCACACCAAGTATATCTTTGATTCGCTTGGGAGTATCGAATGTAAGAGTTTAGCAGTGATTGGAATGTGATAGTCAATTAATGCATATTAAGAGCTAAATTATAATTGTGTGAATTCACACTTAATGTAATAATTTTTGCTTTAATTTGTTTTCATAAATAAAACTGATTTTCACATTCTCAAAAAATTGACTGTATGTTAGTGCTAGAATTAAGAGCAAAGCGCGCAAATTTTTGTTAAAATGTAGAATCTTTGATTAAAAAAAAAAGTAAAAGTAGCAGTTCCCAAAAGCCTCCACTTATTATTTTCCAATAAACGATTAATTTGTCGTTCATTTTTTAATTTCTGACCTCGACGTTCGGGGGTAACGTGATGGTGGCATGTGTTGTTGTTGTTTCGGTACCGCTGCAAATTTCTCTTTCTACTGTAGTGCCTATAAGGTATGGTAAAAATAATAAAATGAAAAAACATGACATTGATGCAGGTAAAAAACGAGTATATAAGATACAATATGTCTAAAAAAGACTGATAATCTATATAAAGAAATATTTGAAAATCTATTAAACATGATATAAAAAATCTATAAATATTTGACGAGTCATTGATTTTCAGACAAGAGCTGTAAATTGACCAGTAAAAGTATTCTGAATAAATTTATCTGCAATAATAAAAGAGCTTAATATATGATGCGTATATTCTTCAATGGAAACTGATAGACTTTCATGCAACTAGCTTAAACATTATAATTATATCGGATTCCATTGAGATGATGCCAGAAAATTTATTATACAACCAAAAAAAACTCACTATTAACTTGTTCGCTGGCGTTTTGCTGCGTGGTCTGAGTATCCACGTCCCCGTTCGTTGTGATACCGTTGCTCGAAGCTTGTTGCGATATCACCGTCGTTGTCTTCACTACTACGGATTGGTTCTGCGTCGAAATCTCTGAGGTACGCGAGGTCACTTCCATCTTCAATCCGGCAAGACGGTTGTGAAGATCCTCGGAGGATGTGGCGTTTCTGAAAAGCGAACTGTTACTGCCAAAAGCATGGCGAGTACACCAAGAACAGAACAAAGAAAAAAAAACAAAAGTTAGCAAACTTAAATAAAAATTTGTGTTTTCAAAATAATTACTACGATGTGTAAACGTATAATAAACAAATAATTGTTGATATAAATTTTGTTGTTTTTGAAATTTTAATTAAAGAATTTAATCATCGACTGTACTTACAGCAGATGATCCTTCACACTGTCAATAGTAATGTCTCCCAATGAACTAAGATCTTGGCGGTCATCATCTCCATTGACATCAGTTGTGCTGGCTGCAGGTCTGAGTGAAGGCTCCTTTGGCGACTCTTCTCCGTTTGCTAAAATTAACGCGATGAGCCAAACGAATACTAACGTGCACACGTGCATGGCTTTTTGTTTTTATATTTTTGCTCATCTACCAATTGCTTTTGCTCTTTTTTGTATTATAACGCTCTTTGTCTGCAATTACTCGTCAGCGGTGTATACTAACGCTATGTACGTATGAAAACAAGTGATATTATAAAGGTAACGAATGTTTTGGAGCAAAGCAATGACCATTAAGATATAAGTAGTTGTAAAAGTAAATAATTATGACGGGCACAATTGATGTTTACGGTGTCAAAAATGTTCCAAGCAGTTGTAAATTGTTTGAGTTGATTTATAATGACGTGCACTGATATATGGTTATTCTCCTATTTAAGTAGTGATATCGAGAAATCAAGTCAAAAAAACTTCTCAATACTACATCTACACGAAGTAGTAATACATTTTTTATTATCTACATCTCTGTTGATGTTTAAAAATTAGAATCAATGAAAAAAAAATCAGACAGGCGACAAATGACTTTACGTGCAATAATCACGAACAGGCATGATGTAAGAGTAATACGCAATGCGTTTGAACATAAACAAGAAGCTAGCTTTGGCAATTTTTAAAAACTCACTGGATCCAACGACGCCGTTCTCGGTTATAATCTTAGGCAGTGCTTGAGTCTGGTTCACCTCCTTCTCTTCGACGACTACCTCTTCATTTGTGGCTTCTTCGTTCTTTTCCTCTGGTTCCGTGGTTGTTGGCGCATCCTTTTGTTCGGGTTTTGCCACTTCGGGACTGGACCTGGCATTAGGAGGCAGATTGAGAGCACAGTGTGCTTTGGTCATCTTGGCGGCGGATAACGAAATACGCTGCAGCTCAGACGACGAGTGCAGATATAGGGCTTCGCCAGCTTTCGTGAACGTCAACGAGGATATACCGCTATTGGTGAACAAATTTTAGTAAGTATATTGTTCATACCTTTTAATGATTAATATTTCGTTTGAAAATTTTGGAAACTTACTTAATATCTTCTCTCTTTATCGTCGCAGCATTGAGCTGTCTCCTCAATTCCGGAATTCCCAAAACCAAGCACTCGCCCAGATTCGTCAAACACAGCAAACACGTCTCTTCGTGTTGACCCGAGGGTTCGACCGGACAAGTGAACTTGGCAAATCCTGTTTTTCTTACTCGCGAGCCTTCATGGGCTGTGAGCTTGTATTTACAGAAGGGTTTGAGTGAGGGCAGGTTAAAGATCTTGAACTGTTCCTCGCTGGCGATGACGACGCGATGAGGTGAGGCCATGTCAGGACCTGGGCAAACTCCACGCTCCGCTTCAAATGGCTCCGGAAGGGGAATGTTAGAACCGTCAAGGATCGTAATAGCGATTACAGGTGCGCGGTGCTTCAACTGAATCTCTTTGCCGAGGGTGCAGTTAACGTCTTCTTCGGTGCGACGTACGCCAGCGGGAATCGCCAAAGTGAAAACGTAAACTGTGCCGTTATTCGTGCCAGCCCACAATGTCGGTGTTGTATTTTGCACTTCGAGAGTAATTTTTTTTTGTTAGTGAAAATTTTTTATCAATTTCGTAATACAAAAGAAATTTTAACACTTACTACTGATAATATAACTTCTAGCGAAATATAGACATCTGACCATGGAACCAGATGCATCATCGACAGGCCTAGCTTCGACTTGTCGCTCGACAGGCTTTACATCTATAGGTGTATCGCCACTTGGAGAAGATGCGATACTCGGACTATAACCAAAATGATACATTTTAATAAGTATTTCTTTGGATCAAAATATATTGAATAAGGATTTTGATAAAACGATCAGCTTACGGTTCTTTCTTTTTCGTTTCAGGGGCTGCGGCGGTACGAGGAGGACTGCCAGTAGCTGTCGTCGCTCTTCTTTGTGATCTTCCTTTTCTTAATCTTCTGAAAGATTCTCTCAAGGATTTTTTGAAGGATTTCCTCCGGGAAATCGGCGTGTCGCCAGCACCAGAAAGATCTGTATCGCAAAATGTGCCCAATTAATGCAAAATATTATTATTAAGCATTAGACTAATAAGGTAACAACAAGAACCAACCATTTGGATTAAGTGTGCATTTGACGCTGACAGCTTTGATCCTCACATAGTCGAAGACAGCTAGTCCGTGAGCTGTACCCGCAGCCAATAGACCCCACTCGCTGTGCATCGCAAGAGCTGTCACAGCAGCTGGCGGGTAGAGCTGGAGCAGACAGTGCGGTTGGAAACCCACGGCAAACGAGATGCTAGCCGTGCGAGCAGGCAAGTGTTCGTGTCCCTTCCAGACAAACCCGTCGCGATCATTTACCACGTTCATCGTCACGGATTTGATCTCCTTGTTGGTTGCCTCGGCGGAGATCTTGGCAGTGATAACATGACCAGCCGTTCCCGCGATCACAAGGGTGGATGAGAGCGAGCAAAGCAACACCTTTTTCACGGCTAGACGTGGATCGTCCGAATACGGATCAAATGTGCCCACCTGTGAAGTAAATCATACTATTAAATTTATGGATAACAATGATCACAAATAAAAATATATAATCAAAGGACTGATCATGACCTTTCGGAACGGTGGCCACTCATCTTCCTCATCTTCGGGCGGTTGTTCAAGCACGTCTAGATGCTCTCCAGTGAAGAGTATCGAAGAATTGTACTTATAAAGCGGAGTAAGCGCGACATCTGAGGCGTTCCAAAAGCGGACGGTACCATCCTCGTGACCAGTGAGTAAAAGCTCACGAGGCTTTGGTTTATCAGGATCGGCTGGTTTGCGACAGAGCAACACACCTCCGTCGATAGGCCATTCTTTATCCGAGTAGAGATGTTCAGTTTGAGCTTTGCCAGCCGATTCGATCGCCTCCCAGAGCTCTTCTGGTATATTAGGCACGTGCTGAGAGCAGGTCACCTTGAAACAAAATTGAACAGTAATCAATTATTTTAATCGATTTATATTGACAGTGTACTAGTTCTAAACAATACTAACAGCGCTAGCGTGTAGCGACACGAGGTACGGTAGAGCCATCATCTTCCAATCGGGATCCGTGAGGTCAATAGCGATGAGTTCCTCTTCGGCGAGGACAATCAGAGCCTCTGGGGACTCGATAGTCTTGATCTTCTCGTCCTTCTCCTCGTCACCGTCTTGCGGTTGCTTCTTCTTGGGCAGGATCGTGAAGAAGTCGATGACCTTGGAAGTGAAATCGAAGACGACGTGCTTCTTATTCTTACCCTCTTGCTTGACGGTTATGGTGTGGCGATCACTATGCACCGAGCGCTGCATACCGCCCGAGAAGAGAATCAACTCGTCATCGCTGGACGTTCAGAAAAGAATATTAGGTTTCTTGTCAAAATTAATTGTTAAATTATAAAAATGGATGCTTTTAGACTTTGACCGAATTTTCTCGTTCTGTCGTTGAATCATGATCATTATATTATATAATATTTCAATGAACGTCATCGATCGTCAAAGGAAAATATGTTGTCATTGAAGAGAAAAAAAGTGGTATCTTACTCTTCAGTGGGATGAACGACGATCTTGGTGATGGCTTTGCAAGGGAAGGGTCCGTAAGGCGTCGTTGGAGTAGGCGGCTCCTCGTTGCCAGGACTGGCGAATGCGTAGGAGCCGTCGTTATGGGAGAAGACGAAGCGCGACTCCGAGACCCAGTGCACCGACTCGAGCTGCTGCGTGGAGACGAATGTCTGCGCACGCGAAAACAAACCCATCAGCTGGCGCGCCAACGAGGAACGAAGGATGCGATTTTGCGCCACGTATCAACACCCCGCGTGAAGGACACACACACGTTCGCCAAAACCACCAAAGACACAAACAAACAAACAAACGATAGGTCAGAAAAAAAATGAGTGAACGGTAAGACAGTCGTACAATGATAGATAGAGATAAAAATGAGAGTTGATGGAAGAAGAGAGACTGTGAAGATGGTTAGAGTGTTTTAGGCCAGCTAGTGGATCTACTTTACTATAACCAAGTTTTGATTGGATTAGATTCATTTACCGACACCCTACTATTACCAACTACGTAAAACACTACGGTTAAGTTATTTTCAAATTAAACGTTTTATTTATTAAATTTAATTTTTAACTAATCGTAAAATCTACAATGAATGTTTCAATGAATAATGTATAAGATGAATAAGCACAGAGATTTGTGTATGAAAAAAATATATATTTCCTGGCTATCTAAGCCAGATAAGTTTAGTCTAGTGCGGGGGTGTAGTGTTTGGTTATGGTTCGTGAGTTCAAAGAATCTGATTGTTTTCTAATAAAGTACAATTTCATAGATTAGAATAATTTCACGGGCTTTCATAATGCGGGGCATAATTTTTACTCGCGGAAGTGAAATAACATAAAAATATACGAAGAACTTGTTAAAAAATTCCGCTTCACCGAGTTTCGTCTTATTTGTCCATTACATAAGCGTTGCAAAATGTCTGGTACAAGCAGAGCTTAAAAGTACCTTATCAGTCGAGTTTAAAGTAGAAAACAATCATTACGTCGAAATTCATAATTGAAGTTTGGCGAGCATGAGGTAACGTTCACAATTTAATATTAAAACTCAATAACTTAACGATTAACCATCGCCTTATAACATTGATTTCGAAAGCATCAAAGCTTATTTGTATTCATTCCACTGGTAAATATCGATGCAGCTTGATATTTAAAAGTAAATTAATTGATCATTGTTACAGTTGACTCAGTTAATAAATTTGACGCCTCTGTAGATTCATTGCTATACAATCAGTCGAGTCGAAATGAAAGTCATTTTACAGCAAAACATCAAGTCACATCAAAATTCGACAGCGTCGTCTCAGAACAAAATGCATCTATGACAATGAAATACATTGCAGGCGTGAAAAGCAGCGGCAGCAGTAGCAGCAATGACACTTATATACGTATATCATCCTCCGGCACGTGCGCGATTATTGTTCTACATAACAATGTACCTGATCCAATTGTGTGTATGTATATTATCATTATAACTTGAATGATGGAAGGACGATAATGAAGAAGAAGAAGAAGAAGAAGAAGAAGAATAGAAGAGAAGAATAAAGAAGAGGAGAATGAAGAATGAGAGGTTCACCTGTTGAGCACCTGGGGTGGCCTTGTTCCAAAGAACCATGAGACCGCGGTTATAGCCAATGAGAATGTTGTCAGGGTGTCCGGGCTGCTCAGCAATGGCTTCCACTGGTCCGGGATTTACCTTGAAGTCCTTGGGAACGCTGCAGTAAGCCAAAGAGATTAGCCGAGTTCGTAATCAACTATATAAAAATTCGATTTTCATAAATAGAAATTGACTTATACTTTTGCATGACGACGTCCTGGTAGATGATGGTGTCAGACATGCTGAAGGTCTTAAGGTTGAGGAGGTAGATGTTTCCACCCTCGGTTCCGAGTAGAAGATGATCGCCATTGGACTCGAGGCACATCGCCGAAATCTTCTTCAGCTTACCCTCCAGCGAGAGCGACTTGGTCTCGATGACCGAGTTCTCGTTGATCTCCCAGAGGTGTAGCGAGTTGTCATCGCAGAGCGACACCACTCGACCCTAAGTACAAATTTTTTATATTACTCCACTGCCAAAAGACATTCATTCATCTTTGTGATTTTAGTAGGACTATTTCGACTTTTAAATTGAAGCAATGCTTTATGCGGTCCAGTACAAAAATCATAAAAACTGAGAAAAAAATTAAAAATCTACACGACAATGCATCGTTGAGAAAAAAGCAAGACGACAGCTCCACGTTGGTGTCATCGAAACGCAGTTATGCGATTAGCGCGATCCAATTTCAGGTCCGCGCGCGAGCGCTCGTATATTGTATAGAAGAAGAAATAGGGTGGTTAAGAGGATTAAAGAACGTTTAAGCTGTCCGAGTACTATACATAGGCTCGCGGAGGGGGAGAGTAATTATGGGAAATTAAGTTAACACTACTCATCGGCACAATTAGTCCCACGACCCCGTCGAGAAATTCTAGTTCATATCTATACGGCTCGTTACATTTTCTCGTTAATGCGTCGACGTCGTTTCCCGCGTAGTGAGAGTTTAAAATTGCAATGTGACATCTGGTGGAGGTACCCTTCTCGCAATATATCGGCCCTTTTGAAAAATGTTGTATATTACATCAAAAAATTTTCACGATTATTTTTTCCTCTCGTGACTCTTGAGCAATTCTAAAAGATACGCCACATCAGCTGCGGTAAACTCTTTAAAGTGTGTTATATTATGTGTATACATGCGACGATATACGAGAGCCGCGTGTGTGCAAGGTTGCACTAATTGTCTATTGATAAGATAGCAAGTTTCGTGTTACGAGAAGATTTTATCTTGGGCACACGAACTAATTCCGTTAGTCACGTTTGTCTGAGATTCCAAGCCGAGATATACCACGCAGAGTCATAATTTTTTTTTTTTCGTCACGAAAAATTCTTTTCTTATATATAAGAATCCTCACTGCACATTATGCATAAACCTATACGAAGATTCCAAAAGCCCCTCGGAATTCAGCTCTCCTGCACAATATAATGAACACCTCCTTTCGCAACGATTGCACTCTCGATTCTCCGCGCGCGGAAAGTAAAAGGTCCCGCGGAAAAAAGCAGCCGCTGCCATATATATACGCGACACACAATCGCGAGCAAGAGCAATAAGGCACGCGTCCAAGAGTAGTGGGGCACACGGCGTTGACTCTCTCGTTAGGCCGACACCACCGACGCTGTATTTGTATTTATAAGTGCAAGCAGGCAAATTGCACGTTTGCGCGTACGAGTATCGCACGCGAGTTATGCAATAGCATGGTTTGTGGACTTAAGTGCAATTTTCGGTGTGATGCTAATATACAAATCAGAGCTTATATATGTTTGTTTTGGAGCGAGACGCATTGATAGTTCTGTCGATTTGTTTAATCCTCTTTTGAGCCACTTTTAAATTAAACGAACAAGGCGATAACGGGCAATTTGTTTATATGGTCACAATCTGCTCATAAAAAAACAAGTTTTAAAAAAAATAAAAACAACAAAGTATTAAAGCTGAACTCACCTCATTAGGCAAGGCGATGATCTTGGTGACGGCGATTTCGCCGCTCTCGCTGGCATGCTGACCGTAAAACTCGACACCTGGTCTTCCAAAACTGTCGAATCGTGCGAATTCGTACGGGGTCAAGGACAATACGTTAAACAACCACACACACACATATCAGTCAAATCAAAACAATCGCACACCGCTGCGACTCGTATAACGAACGCAGCGACGCGCGAAAAAGAGTAGGAGGAAACAAAGTGTGAGAGAGAGAGAAGTGGAAAAAAGGAGCATTTAAAATCGGTTGGGGGCCGATGCACCTCCCGCTTCTTTTTTTTTTGTATCCTTTTCTCCACGCTCGCGAGACTCGTTCGCGGAACTGAGCGATGAGGTAACGCGCCGCGACTCCGTTATATACCCGTATTTTTATTATAAAGTATATATAAAAAACTTGCTGACACGCTTCTTTATTTCTCGCCTGTGCACGCGTCCGCGAAAGTATTGCGAGGCGAATATGCTCGATGTTCGTAACGTGACTTTAAGAAGTGATAATGCTCATGGAGAGGATGTAAAAAATTATTTGTTTTCGGATTCTCATTTACTGTTACTCGGCGGTTTTACTGATGATGTCGTTTTTGAACTAGGCTTGGCTTCGTCGTAAAAGTTCGAAGTAAAAAACATTGGAAAGCTTTCTCATTTCGAGAAGAGATGTTTTTAAAATAGATCTTTAAACATATGTATTCAGCTTTTGTCGTCATATCTTTTAAAATACGAAATATGAAAAAAAAAAGTTTTACGAGCGATAAACTTAAAAGCTTAACACGTGTCATTTTCACCAACGACTGCATTAGCATATGTTTCGACCCAAAAATAACTTTTCCTTGAAGAACTTGCATGTGTCGGAAAAAAAATTTTTTTAAATGCAAACAATCCTGCTCTACTTACAACAATATAATTGTTTTATAATAAGAAAACAAGTAAACATAATTCTGTAATTATCCCAAAATGGAAAAATGATAACCATAACATTCTGTTTTAAATATAATTATTCGGTGGCGGCAAATCGATCAAATCAAATCGTTAAATTATAAAAATTTCACGGTAAGCTCTGATAGGTTCGCGAGAATTTTATTTCGGACACGCCGACGCGCACAAGGAAAAAAAGTATACAACAGAATGAAACACGTGTGGGAGTCGATCCGTCGAGTTCCCTCCTTCGGCGAAAAGGCAATTATCGAGTCGCGGAAACCCGAAAGAGATCGTAGCGGAGGCGCCAGGTACGAGTTACGGGGAGACTAGTCTAGCCGTTTTTATGCGATGGTGCCTGTATGGAATCTTGTCAAAACAACATTGCTGTTATAATTTATCGATTTTTAATGCAGATAGCACAGATGACAAAGAAAAAGGAAAGACAGGATGAGGGAGAAGATTGATTAATATATTCGACAAGAAAATTAGCTGGTTTTATCTATAATATGTTAGCTGTACAAGATATACCCGCATCCTCGGTTCCGATAAAATATGCGCTTATACTCGAAATTAGTTATTTTATCATCGGAATGAATTAATCTTCTTAATAAAGCCTACAGTATAAACGCACATGTAAATAAATAATATACCTACACAGTGTAAATATTTGCAACACCAACTATAGCTTTTCGATTTTCATGTATCTTAAACAAATTAAAATATAGTTACGTAAACGTCAACCGTTACTTTGGTAATAATTCCAATAAAGTAAATTAAACTGGAAAATTCCGCGGAATGTAATAACGCATAAAATACCGCGGATTCCAAGTGCAAAAAAGTCTAGCGCTAAATACAGCTAAATACTCGGAACATGAATAAAACTACTTGTATAGCAGGACATAAGCTCCTCATCATATAGCTTTAGCGCGCGGCGATGATAATAAGCCGGCGCGGCGGCGGTAAATTAAAGAATCATAGCAAGTGGTAGGTATGTACAAGTATAATATAATACAATACGCACAGACTCTTAGAGAGAGCATAGATGCAGAGCAAGAGATGGTCAGCCAGGAGGAAATACAGTTAGGCCACAGAGAGATGGAAAAATATAAAGTCAGATAGCTAGAGCTTCATATAGAGGGGATAGAGGAATAGCAGCAGACAGAGCGAGGAAAAGAGAGCAACAGAGCTCATCGTCTCTCTCTCCTCGTCGCGGTGGAGTTGTGCATAAGAAAAAGGAAGAGAGAAAGAGAGAAGGCCGCAACGAAAGAAAAGGATACACTTTGATGGCTCCGGATGCCGTGCCGATGATCATCAGCCGCAGACTCGGATCCCAGGCGATGGCCGTCGGTTTGTTTGGGAAGCCATGCTGAACCGTCTGGAAAAACAAAGAACAAAATAAACATTATTATATGATGTGTATGTATGTATGTACATGTTTATATGTATTTTGCTTTTGCATAAGATGGCTGCTGCGCAGTCTTTTCACGGGGGGATCGTCCAGTTTTACTGGTTGCTAATCGGGATTTTCGTTGTAAAAATTCGCGAGCTCTTTTCCGCGCCTGCTTCTTGTCTCGGGTCGTATTTTATTTGCGGGTATAAATATAATTTCAGCGGAAATTTTTGAAAACACTGGTTCTCCGCGATTTTTTAACGGTGCGGTGCGTTTCTTTCCTGCTGTGTAATTATGATGGATCGTACGTGAAACCGACGAAATAATTAATTTCAGAGTAATAATCATCAATTATATACATCGATAGACCGAATAATCGGAGGAAAAAAATATACACACGCGCGCACCTCTCAATTAGGCTTATCTGTATCAAATTATACACGAGCGATCCATTTCGATTTCGAGCATCAGAAGCATCAGGACCCCGACCACTATATATATATTATACGACGCAGTTCCCTCCACAAAAAGTATACCACAGGAGGGAAAGGCGCGGACTATACCGAATTTTTTTGTCTCGATCTCGATCGGCGAATTTGGCGAAGGTCGGCCGCTATACGAGACTCGTTTAGTCAGCATCGAACGCGTGGGTGACCTGAGTATGACTCAGATTTTCATACGATTCGAGAGACTCTCGACTCGAGTGTTAGTATATACCTGATGCGTACAGGTTATCGCAATGATACTATACTTTCGCAGTGACAGGGAAAATGGGTAATACCGATGATGACGCGTGTGTGGAGTGTGTGATAACGCTAAGATTGCGATCTAACTGATGTCAGATGGCGCTTGGATAGTTATTGATGGAGATGTATATAAGCCAAGCGAAATTCGAGAGATGACTAAGACGCGAGCTTGCGTGTGCCGTTAGATATAATTGTAAGGGGGCATACACCTTTGAGTTCTGAGAAGTATATAATTAAATTGTTCCGTTTAGTGGGAGCCAGATATTCTTTAATCGATAAAGCTAAACGTACGAATTAAATTAGTAAAACATTTTATTCGAAAGTTCAGCTTACATGTTTAAACAGTGTTTAAAAATTCGCACCATTGAATCAAGCTCAAATCGCATTAGTATATATCTCAGCGAATCTCTCAAGCAATGAGCTGAGAAGAAAGAGACAAATGTAATTTCGACGTGATCACCGTCTCGTGCAACTTCTCATACACCCAGATTATATACATATAGATACAAAAGCGATGACACAAAGGACACGAAAAACCGGCAACTGGCTTAATTAGCTTTAAGTGGCGCAGATTAAACGTGATTCCGGATGAAACTGGATATTCGTCGCATCGATTCTTTTCTCTTTTTTCCTCTCTCTCGCGCGCGCGCGCGTGCCACCTCCGTGTGTGTGTACAAAAGAGCTCACGTGCGCTGAGATTCACGCGACTCGTTTTTTTTTTCTTCTTTTTGTTCCCCGATTTTCGCAACCCCTCAATTGTGTGCGTTGGTTTCCCTTTGCCGTGTGTATTATATGATGTGTGCATGTTGTGGAAATCAGGCGTAGTTGCGCAATTTTCGGGTTTGTTTGGTCGATGTGAGTACAGCGTCATTAAAAAGGAGACTCCTTATGTGAATAAATATCTTTGAAAAATAGCGTTTGCTTTGAGAAACGTAAGATTTTCGAAAAAAAAAAAATGTCAAGCGCAAACTATTCCGAAGTTTATCTTCGTTAGCGCGCGATAGCATCGCGGGTGTCTGGAAGTAACAATCATCCGCGCACAATTATTTCTATTACGAGCGCGTCTCTCTGACTCAGAGCCGCACTCGCGAGATTTCAAAATCAACTTTATTTCCGACGATAATCTTTATCATCAGCGGCGAGAGGAAAAAAAAGAATATAAAAGAATAAAAGACGCCTCGAATTCTCCCTCACCGTCATCAGTAATAAACCAGGTCGTCAGGATCATCATACCATAAGCGCTCGTCGATGTAAACACCCGCGACCATTTACGGCTCGTAATTAAATTGAGAAATTAAGAGAGCGCAGCGGAGTATCTACAAGTATGTACAAGCGTGCAGCGCACCGCACCCGCGAAATACACCGTTAGGTTCCTGTCTTGCTTCCTCTCACTCGTCTTGTATATACACATATACACTATAACAGCTTTGCTATAGTGTATAGTATAGTAAAACAAGTACTATGTTATATACGCGTATATACACCTATATCAGCATTGGTATATCGCGCGTTTTGCGCCGTCGTGAGTCACCATCGCGGAAGAGGTGATGGTATACTCGCGACGTTGTTTCGCGCATCTTCGAGTATTACTGTAGTTGTTTCACCGATGCGTGTTTAGAGGATATTGGATTCGTATGTATATGCGGTTGAGTTTTTTCGGTAGCTCACGTATATATAATCGAGGAAATTGAAGCTTGTTTGAGACGGTGAGTAATTTTGCGGTGGGAGGCAGAGTATACGCTTAGGGGGCTCTGGCTCTCTTCTATTATCCGCGTCTGTTTGGATTACGCTTTTTCCTCGGTTTTCTCGGGAAATTACACAGATTATTTGTCTAAGCGCCGTGTTTTTCCTCTGGGTATAATTAAATAGTTCATAAGGACGCTATTTGCGGTTGAACGAGAAAGGCGTTAAATATAACGCGAAGAGCGCTATTTAAAAAAATAAAACCATTGTAAAAACTCCGCTTCTTTTTACGTATGAAAGACGCACAAAAGATCGCGAAAGTCAGTATAGAGTATAGAGGAGCCCGAGAGAAAATCACGGTGAGAGAAGAGCGAAGAAGCAAAAGAGAGAAAGAAAGAGCTACTCTGCCGAGGCCAAGGGCAGCATCGCTGCACGGGGTTCGCGCACTTTGAAACCCGAGGCTGTTGCTGCTGCTCCGACGACTTTGTCTCTCTTCTTTCTTCGCGCGCTATATAATACAGACTCCGCTCAGGTATAGAGACGAGCCGAAGAGAGAGGGATCAGGTGCGCTCGGCGTCTTTATCTTCTCAGTATATACTCGGGATGCAGTTTGCTTCTTCGTCGTCGTCGTCAGGGGGATGCTATGTGGGTGTCGAGTTTCTGGACTTTGGTGACGGAATAATTATCGGGGGGGACGCGGCGTCAGTTTCGGCTTGTAAAATAAGAGCCAATATAAACGAGTCAATTTTCGCAAAAAAAGTCGATGCTGTGTTTTACGCAACTACGAAATAACTGTATCTTCAAAGACCGATCTGTATAATTGCAGCAGTTAGCCAAATTTACAATTCTTTTGCTACGAAGAGAGTCTCTGCGTCACATCAGACACCTGTTACTTTAAAATACGATCGAGCAACTGCTTAATATGTGCGCACATAGAGGCGCGACACCTGCACAATTTACGACCTCCTATAAATATTCCGTGCGGATGAATCAGTCATCGATAAAAATTATGTCATCGTAAAACCATACAGCCCGTTCTCCAAAAAATCGCAGAAGAAGCATCATCAGCCTCTCTGAAAGAACATTCTCGAGCGAATGCGCGCAAAAAAAGTCTCGTAAAAGCAGCGGCGACGAGAGCGAAGAAGAAACACTCGACTCTCCGCTCGAGAGAAGCTTCGTGTCGACGTCCCCTCGCTCGTAAGTATATATACATATATATATAACAGTATACAGCAGCGCCGACGTTTAGGATAAGCGTCTATCTCTCGGTGCGAGTGTCCTTTTGGTGAATGGAACGCGCGTACGCGTGACGCTTCTATATAGCTGCTGACCTCGCTGTGTATAAGTATATGCCTGTTGCCGCCGACGAGAATTTCCCGATAAGATTGCACTTTTCGTACGGTTACAAGCTCGGCAGTTGTAGATTTTTTTAAGGTGTTTGCGCAGGCATGTGTGGCGTTATCTGCGGGGGTTGTCCTATTAAGGCGAGAGGCTTTCTTCGTTTTTGTATATGAGAAAATTAAGAGATAATTGTTATAGGCGCTGGAATTTCGTGTTGAGATAATTGTGTATCTAAAGCTGAATATAAGGTAAATTAAATTGTAGCAACGATCCTGATATTATGGAACTCGGTACCATTGAAGACAATGAAAACGCATTTGTATGTGCTTTATAAATAGATTACAATACACCAGTAATAACCGAGGAATGTCTAAAACGCGCGCGAAGAGAGTCTAACTCTCGAGATGATGTCACCGCTGACATTAATATATACCCGTTTCAGCAGATAACTCGTTTTATAATCTGATAGCGACGTGTACATCACAGAGAAAAAGAGACAACGCAGCGATAAAAGAGAACACAATTATTCTCCTCTCGAGAGTCGAAAGTCCAATCGCCACTACACCCACGCTATATTGACTCTCAAGATCGGACAACACGAGCATAATACAAAATAATAAAAATATAGTTTGCTCGTCTGGATATGAGAAAGAGCAACATGGAAATGCATCGCGCGCATATATGTGTGCTTCCCGAGAGATAAACGTGTACGTCACATGTATAGCAGCGACTCTCTCTCTCGCACTGCGGTGTGTGTTATAGTATTCAGATATGACATGACTATTTCTATAGGAATTTCCTCGTATTATATGCGGTGCAGGAGCGACGCCACGGCGGAAGTTCGTATGGGCAGGAAGAACAGAAATCACATTGTGGTGTTTCAAACTTTCTCTCATACATGCGCGCTGCATTATCGCGTGGATTTTTGTTTGTTTGCGCAGCGTGTATTTTTTTCCGGTGCACCGACCTTCTATTTTTTCTTTTTCCATTCTTTTTAATTCAAAAGCTGGATATAACATTTTTCAACTTGAATATAAATCAACGAAAATAGCAACAATAAACTCTATCAATCGATTCATCAATGTTTCACACCTTCGGCAAACATCTCGCGCACGATAAACTCTTTTCCAATAAGCGTTCGGCCAACCTATAGTGCAGCACATATAATAGCATCGTGGAAATGACCGCCGCCGTCGTCTAGCAGCGCAGAGGGTGGAATCAACAGGTCAATATTCGCCGTGGCATCGCTCGGCGTGGTCGTGTCTGCGCCGCAAGCAGCTATACACGCCCACGTCATTGATACGTGTGTGTCGCTCTGGCTCGATCCTCGAGAGCGCGCGCATCCATACATGTATATACGCAAGTATATATTGGCGCAGACGACGCGAGGTTGCCGCCGCCTATATAATACACATAATATACATCAGTACCTCGCACGTATCGACGTCGTTGGAAACCTTACGCATGTCCGTGTGTGCAGCCCGTTTTATGTGCCAGCGAGACTGTGTTATACTTGATATAGGTATAGAGTGTGCTATATATACCTGTATATGTGAGTTGTGGAGAAAGGAGAACAATGATGGAGGACGGAGATGGATTGAGGAAAATGGGTGGTTTGCGCTTGCGCTGCCCTTTTTTGCTGGGAAAATCGTCGGTATAATACTGTGTGCGCTGTTTGTTTTTAATTTCGTAATCCAAGGCGCTGTACATTATCTGATTATTTCAATAGTATTCGCTGCAGCGCACGAGAGGTGAATTTCAACGAGTATCTATATAAGAAAGGTTTTTGGAAAAGTACCAAGGAATGGACTTATAATGAGCATGGATACTTATTTCATGACTGTCATGGCTGTATAATGATACTTCGTTGTAATTGTAAAGTTAATGAGAGAGAGAGACAGAACGTACACACGAAATAATTACGAAATTCTTCGGCTATTACGCCGTGCACTAATGAATGACATACGTAGCGCGCACTTCATTTGCAACGAATATTTCCGTTATTCCCTCTCTGATGCGTTACATGTATACACCGATACTATTCCATTATTGCTATTTGCAATGTAAAAATAACGCATCTCTAATTACGCGTAAGGAATTTCAAAAAATTGCACGATCAAAACGAGTGCAAGTCTCGATGCTCTTTAAAAAAGGAAAAGTCTTAAACGAGTTTTTGCTACATTTTAATCTTCATAGTCAATTGATCGGGTTTTCAACTGGTTTCTAACAGGATTCTAACTGTTATCACTGCATGTGGCTTTAACTAGTAAGTCAAAGCAGAACGTTTTTATGCAATAACTCCTGCATATATCATCAGCGTATTCTGCATGACGAAACTTGTAAACATAGTTTAATATTTTACACAACTTTTTTGTCTACCCTTTTCAACAACCGCATTAAAAATCCTTCTCCATTTCAACGCGCATAGATTTCAGGTGTACGACTACGTTCTTTTTCTAATTACACCTTTCGCTATCACGGCACGACATCCCCGCAGCAGCGAAACACATCCGAAAAGAAAATAAAAGTCAAGCGAAAAATATATAATCCCATATAAGAGCCAGAGGGGGCAAGCGCAGCGAGGAAAGATCTTTCGCGATCCTCCAAGCGAGTGAGAGAGAGAGAGATTTGAATTTATTTATTATACCAAGCACGAACGTCGACGACGACTTCCGCGGCCGGCCGGCGACGCGATTCCAGCCGTATAGAAGAGAACCGGAGATAGGATCGCTGGTAGTCACAGAGTGGCTATAAGGATATGGACTCTGACTCTCGCAGTGGTCACGCGAGAAACGATGACGACGACGAGCTGACCGTATAGGAGTAGGAGGTAGGCTGGTCTCTTGCTTCAGGACGAAGAGAGGATAACGAATGTGATTTTTTTCTCTCTTTTTCTGCTGTAAGAGCGAAATTGTCCGTCGTTTACCGGACTTGCAGAGTGCGGCTTGAATTTGTTTTCTGATGCTGACTTATAATATATATATACGGACGTTTAATGGTAATTTTATCGTTTTGCCTTTGCTCGACGCATCTTTCTATGATAATTTTGAACACTTTATCCTTGTATTTCTAGAAAAAGTAAAAATAATTATGAAGAGATGCGTTTAAAATAAATTTTGAAAAATATACATTCAAGGTAAAACGTAAAATGCACGTAGATTCTCGAAAGTATTAAAATTAATAAGGTGTAAAAATTTCAAGATTAGTGACTCAAAGTTACGACACAATTTGTCAAAGAAACCGCCATTACAATCCAGTATAATTATATTCACAGGCTCTCTATACGTATTTATATCCGTAGTAAAACATCCTCGACAAAACAGAGCAACAATTCTAACGATGCGCGCAATTACAATCATCGCACTCCCGCAAAGGTCTGACAAAGCCCACGGCGCGCTCTTACGGTAATTCCCGCGCGATGACTATATAGCTATAGTTTATATATACGAGTCATTAACGCAGTGGACGAAAACGACGCCGAGGTGTCGTCGGCCTACATTTCGTCCCCCTCGAGTCTCTTTTTTCCTTTTTTCATTCTTACGGGACCAACACAAGGAAGCGGAACGGCGTTGAGGGAAAAGTAAAAAAAAGCCGTCAAAGGAGAGAAAACGATGTGCGAGAAAAAGCAAATTTCAAGCTTGCGCCTTTAACGGTATTATTAAAGTTTGTCGTTAAATTATACTTGAAAAGTAAAACAGTGTCTTTATTAAGTAAGAAGATAATTTGTTTCATTTTTCGAATGATTCAGAATTCAACGCACGCATGTGATCATCGACGAAACAATAGCTTCGCAATCAGTCTCGAAAATTGGACTGGCACCCTCGCAAACGAAACGAAACGCCAAATCGATAACCGGAAATCGCCCCTAAAAAAAAGAGAACCCCGCATGTACGCCTCGCACGAATTACACAACATAATTAGCCTCGACTCCGGCCTTTAGCATACAAGCGCAACGCCACCCAGATAACAATTAAAAAAAGAGCTAAATTTCCAATCCGACCAGCCTTACCCGTGCGCGCGTTGCGACTACCGTCTGTTTACACAAGCGATCGATAAATATTTGTCTTTTGGCCGCGAGCAAGCTCGGCGCCGATAACGCGCCCCCGATAAATGTCTACAACAAAGAGACTATACGCGTAGCTCAACCTGATCGATATAGACCCTTATATTGTGGCTGGAGTACCTTGGCTTTGTTCCTCGTCTAAAGTCGCTGCTTTTGACGTAATTCTTTTTTTCTAGCAGGCGGTTTTGTTTTTAATGCAACGCGCGCGAGCCTTATCGCTAACTTTGCTTCCTTATCGACTCGCTGCTGCGCTGACGATAATGAAAAAAAAGTGGCGACTGATTTGCAGAACACACTTTTTTCACGCTTCCAATTTACTTTGGACGTTTTGATAATTACTTTTGAGCGTTTGCGGATTATTCGTAGAACGTTTTTGGAACCGACCGCAGAAAGTGATTGTACATATGTATAGGGAACGAATTAATCATTTCTTATCGATAACGATAAGGCGAGAGTAGCACCTGCACATGAATTGTGCATTCTTTCGTATAATCAAGATCGTGCAAGTGCTAATATATACATTGTGTGTATAGTAGCATATTGATCGTCGAAGTACATGAATTAGCCTAAATGAAAAGTCAGCAAAGTATCATGAATTAAAACAAACTTTTATACTCGGAGACGTAAGCTCTATAAAGTTGAAAACTCGTGAAGGAAAAGAGGACAAAGGAAAACTTTTACCCGATTCATAAGATAATGAACATTGGAATGTAACGTTCATGTTATATATTGCATACTTTCCGTTGCTCTATATATTTCTTCTTCGAGTGATTCGGCGACCAGTCATTGAATCGTGTAAAATTTAACCGTATACGCTCCTTGTCTATTTCTAAATAAATTCACATTTATAAACACCACACAACGAAGCTCGTCATTATGTAATTTCTTCGTCGCATGTCTGGCTCATCCTCGCGAATCACCGCCCGTTATTCCTCAATTTTTGCACCTTTCGAAAAGAAAACAACTCGTCGCCTTTCGAAATCCTCCTCCCGATATCTTGCCATTACGAAATTAGGCAGCGGTGAAGTTCACTATATAGAAGGCATACATTATACGATCATCGCGTGCGAATCCGATCGAGGCGAATTTCGATCATTTCATGCCCACAAGTAAAGTATAGGCAGTATCCATAAAGCGAGGCGTGGTCGCTTCTATACGGCTCTATATATACACGAGCGAGTTGTGCGTGCAGGCGAATTAATCATCCGGTATAATCTAATCGACGATCTTCGATACACACGCGATATATACGCGGAGGAAAAAGACGGTTTTAAGAACGATGATTTGTGGGAAAGTGTGCCTTTGTTACTGCATAGGCATACGTATGCAGTATATAGGCATAATTCGATTGGGCAAATGCGAAGGAGAGAGACGTTAGAGCATGTGGCGCTGGGTTACTAATGAACTTAGTTAATCTTTCTGAGTGGGTTTTATGTGCCTTAAGGCCTGTCCGATTTTACCATTGATTCATGCGCGCTTTTAATCACTCGCCCGCGTTCTATTGTGAATGGTCAACGCAGGAATTTGTAATGCTTTTTTCTTGTACTCGAAATAGAAGCTTCATAACTTTCTTATTTGATGATATTTCTAATGCGTGTAGGATATCAATTTTCATTCTTCAATAAGAGCATAGGGAGGTTCTCGGTGCGATGAAAAAATGGTAAGAATTGAAAGATGTTTCCTGGAACAAAAAATTATTGTGTAGAAGATCGGAACCGTTACCAAAATCTCCGAACCCCGTATTAGGCGCGTTCGAAGCACTCAATTTTCCGATAAAGCCTCACTCCCTCAACAATATAAATCCCAGGCCGACTTCCTGAAACGGTAAAAGTTGCGTGAAAAAAAAATCAAGAAAAACCGGCAGAAAAAAACGCTGGAAAATTTCGAAATTTCACAACGAACGCCGACTGACCAGAAGCAGTGCGGCAGCAATAACGAACGGTACAGCTCGCTATACTCGCTCGCAACCGGCTGTAGAACCAACATCAGCTCGCTCGCGCGCGCATATAAAACGGAATTCCTCGGCGCGTGTTCTGTTCGTATATATACCTTCAACATAAGACAGCAGCAGCAGCTCGTATACAGACTAGTTTCGCCGGCTTTTTCGAGGAGAAAGGAAAACGCGGCGGCGGCGGCACCCGCGCTCGCGAATTTTCATCCTCGTCTTACAAACTTTGGCTTTAAATATACATAGGTGCAGTTGTATGTGTGTAAGAGCGCAGATTTATATGTATATAGAGAGAGAGAGAGAGCGTGAGAAAGTCGGCTGAAAGAGTGTGCGAGGAGAGGAATGGACGCGCTTTTTACGTCACACGCAGCGGGGCATTATGCTCTCCTCTTCGATGGAAAGGGGGGATAGAGGCGAGTTGCTGCATGGTATTACCACTACGCCGTCTCTCTATCTCTCTCTCACTCTCTTTGTATATGTAGTGGAGAGCCGAGCAATTATGATGTAAGGAGACTAGTTCAGCGCGCCTTCGATGGGGATTTGCACTGGAGACTCGCTGATTTCGCGACGCGATGCAGCTTCGGTTACGACCTGTGAATTTGCATGGATTTAAGATTATTCAATTTGAAAGAGCTCTGAATGCAACGTTCAAGTTTTGTATATTGGTTCTCGAGAGAAAAGCGGCTAATTTGAATTCGAGGAACAACTCCGACTTTGTTGAATTGCGTAAGCGCAGATTTTTCTCTCACGAAACTGTTATTATCAGCTACTGAAACAAACGATTCGCAGAAACGTGTTTAAGTCTTCATCGTTCCTGAACTCCTCACTCGATATAGAAAACCTCAGCCTGGATCTCTCGAACAAAGAGAGAAGCACAGCACGCAGACCAAGTATTATCTAGAAGAGACTCGAAAAAGCCACCCAAGACGTCAGAGCGAGTTAAACGAGAGAGTTAGAGAAGAAGAGTATATAGGTATATATATGCATAAGAGACGAGAGGAGGAATGTAAGTGTTACTCACCTTACGGAAGGCGAATAGATCTTTTTGCAGCTTCTGCCGCTCGGCCGTGGGCTGCTGGCCCTTGCCTCTTATGAACTTGAGCATCCTAACTGCTACTGTCTTGCTCGCTCTATTTTTCAATTTTGATACTCCTCAGCTGCTGCTTCTTCTTCTCCTTCGGCTGCTGCTACTGCTTCTTCCCGATGCGGAGCCACTTTTACAATTCGTACTGAGCTCGACGCGTGATAGCACTGCTGCTGGCCGCTCTTTTCAGCTACCGTCACGGTCTTCGGCGAATCTGCAATTGCAATTGTTCAGAGTTAATTTGATTTCGTCCAACAGAAAGATATACAGCGTATATTTAAAAATTCTTTTCTGACTAGGAGGCAACAATTTTCAATCCAGCATGCCCTATTACTCGTTAAAATCAGTTCAACGCGAGCGCAAGGAGCGACGAAAGCGTGGAACAAAAAGAGACAAGAAGTCGGCGGTCGGACGAGCGTAAAAAGAAAAGGTTAAGGAACCTAGAGAGAAAATGAAGGACACGCTATAAAGAGAAAGGAGAGAAAGAGGCGCAAACGCGCGCTGCTGCCGGCGAGGCGAAAGAAAAGAGAGAGAGAGAGAGAGAGAACAAAAGTATATACACGATGCTCTCGGCTATATCTCGCGCGCCGTGACTCTACATCAATTTTAACATTGAATATAATATCGGGAGCTTTGTAACGCCGAGAAACTTTCGGCATCATTTATATTCGCCAGCGCACTGCGGCGCTCGAATTTGTTATAATTTAATGGGCTCGAGTTTTATTGCCGCGACCTCAGCTCCTTTTTTATATTATACGCCTCGTGCGGCGGCTCGACATTTGTCCCGAGAGTGTCTCGATTGCACCGAGAAAGTGTGCCGGTCATTTCACAACGTGGATTATCGAAATAATAACGAATTCGCTTTGTACATGTATATATATCACATTTAGTTGGGCCATTGTTGTCGGCGAGATAGTATATTATATATACTTGTTTTGAAAGTCGTTTGCGCATTTAAATTGTTCAAAGAAAAAAATCATCATTCAAACTGAATTAAATACGCTGCATCTTACAAGGAATGAAAGGGAAAAAAAACAAGATATCAGAACAACGACTCAGCAAATGAAACTTCAGACATAAGAGTAATCTCGGCAAATCTCGAACAAGCCTCATCAGACTCAAGCTCGCGAGAGAGAGAGAGAGAGAGAGAGAGAGAGAGAGAGAGAGAGAGAGAGAGAGAGAGAGAGAAATAAAGAAAGGATCCGGGCGAGACTTTTCTCGCAGCATGCCCACGACACATACAAAAATAGCCCGTTATACATCTGGTGCGAGAAGAGAAGAACAGAATAGCACAACACACAGTTGTCGGGCGGAGAGAGAATCTCGAAAAAGCATCAGTCGAAGGATACGCGCGCGCGCGCGCGACGACGGGAGAAAGAGAAAAAGGATGCTCATAAACAATGCTCTAACTGCGCGATAAAAATACCGCAGCTGCCGTCGTATACGTTCAAACTAAGCGGAGAATGTTTCCGAGAGTGGAAAGGCTTGATTTTGTATATTTATACATAGTTGCACTATTCCAGACTAAATCAACGTGTGTTTCGGGCTGAACCGAAAGTCCGAAAGGTCGTAAAATATTTTGATCCTAGTTGACGGCGATTCTCGCCTATACCTGATATTAGGGCCCATCAGTGAAGCGCAGGTATATACACGCGAACCCTCCATACTGTGTGCCTTCTGGAAAGAGGCTGGATTTTGGGGATAATTGGCCGAAGGCTCGGTATTATGGGGGCGAGTGCACTGCGAGAAATATTTCGTGCTGGTGAAACTCATCGACTGGAAGATTCACGCCTTCTTGTTCAATGAAAAATTATGAGTGAATAACGAAAAATCCGGGGCTATGTTTAGCAGCACAAAGAGATATGTGTACAGGTAAAAGTTGGAGAACGAAGGATGTCTCGTGGGGAAAGCATTATTTATGTACGAATGACACGCGAAGTAGAATATGAGAGATTGCGAGTAGTCGATACAGTGAGTGGACGCTAATGATTATGTTCTTTGCGCTATCTTATCGCCTTTTCTAGTCTGATTTTTCACGAGCTTTATATTTAGAGTCGGTGTTGCTGCTGGCTGGCCTTGCAACATTTGCTTAAAATATTTTGAAATAAAATAATAAGGTTACTGTACTCGCATTTCTATTATTGTCAAACTTTAAAATATGTCAAACAAGTAAATGAACAAAAATGAGTTTAAACTTCTAGTACAACACACATAACGCCTGCGAGGCGTTGTTTACAAACAGAATCTCATTATTATTTTATTTACTCGATTCACTTTTCCAAACTCTAGCAGTAAAAGTGCGAACGTCTCAGCGTAGATAATAAACACTCATGCGAGTACAAAAAAAGTTGCCAACACAGCGCGAGCATTCCAAAACAATCGTCAGCGACTATAACCTCAAACTCAGCTGCGAACACTTGTTGGGCACTTTCCTAGCAATATAAACTCCGACGACGAGCAGAGCTATAAGTATAGCGAGCGACTCATTAAGAAAAAAGTCCCGAAGCACGAAATCCACTACTATACGTATACAAGCATCGGGACGTAGGCCGGAACGCCGCAAAACTGCAGGTATAGAACATACATAGGTGCGTTCCCAAGCGGGACACAGCACGTTGTCCCCCCCTCGACGCTCGAAAACAAGCTGCCGAACCCGCCACCCTTGGAATTGCCGCCGACTGCGGCATCACACAGGTATCTATATGGCCCCAGTCAAGCCGTCTTTCCCCCAAAAAAGCCTGTGGGAAATTGACAAGGTAAAACTGGGCGGCGATATGTACATTATACAACTATATATTACGATCCTATCCGGTTAACATGCAAAAGCTCCGCAGTGTCTCTCCAAGCCCGAGTCGAACACACCCATACACAGCACTCTTGTAATGCCATCACGTCTGTTTTTCCTCTCTCGCGCTCCGAGAGCACTCACTCACTTACCCTCCTCGGCGGCAACTCTGTCTAACCAACAAAACCGCATCTGCAGCAGCAGTTCACGCGCGTCCACTCGAGAGCGAGTGGCTCCGAAAATACGCAGACGGCGATAAGATAAATCGCTTGGAAATAAAAAGGAAAAAAAGCCACTCTTGTATAGGTATATCCAGAAACGCACTCACACTAGCAGATCCTGGTGCAGGACATCCTCGTCGCCGGGGACTACGGCTTGTCAGGAGGAGGAGGAGGAGAAGTTGGAGGCTGCTGAACCCGATGAGGGGCGCGCCGGCTCGTTCCGCAGTCCGCTCGGTCCGGCGTCTGTTTCCGGCCCCGAGACACACACACGCACACACTCCGCGCGCCTGCGGGAGAGACTCTCCAGACGGCTAGCACTAGGTGATGATCGCGTTACACTGTATTCTCGTCCAAGCGCAGGACGCGATCTCGCTCTCGGATCGGTATATAGGTATAACACACAGCAATACACTTTTCGGGGGGGAGGAGCGAGAGGGATGGACACACGGGCCGCGGTTCTGGCGACGCGACGACTCTGGCTCTGCACTGTACACACACGCTCGCGGCGGCGCGACTGCACTGCTCTACCGAGAAAGCACGCACTCGACGCGACGACTGGATCACTGGACGAGAGAGAGAGGGACTGCGGCGCGATGCAGGGGGGGTTCCAGCTCGGCGTGCGCTTAAGCTGCGCTTGGAATCGCGCGAGTATCGCTTTTACTCTCTCAGGTGATACGATTGTGAATAGTTTGTGCTTTTTAAAATCGACTGCATTTTCGAGAAGACGATAATTTTTTATGGTTGTTTGGTGGTTTTTGGCTAAGCCGTAGCGTCTACTTGCCAATCGTAGCTGAAGAGGAGTCGCGAGAACAAGTAGCGAATGTGGACGCAGCCTAACGACGCGCCTCGTCTTTCTCTCTCTTTCTTGTAGAGTCCGTCCTTGTTCAATTCTTTTCGGATGAGTTCGGCTATTTCCGTGCGATCGGCCGAGTGGCTAGAGTCTCTCCAGCCAGAGCTGCCAGAGTATATACAAAACTTAGGCTAGTGGCGCTAGATTCGAACATGGATTTTTAGCATGAAAATTGTGCTCGTGTGAGCATTCGTATACAAGCTATAGATAGTTTTTATTTTGGGATTGAACTAAAGTAAAAGTAAACAGTCGCTTGTTTGTTGATTTACAATTTTAATGACAAATCAAAACATATTTTTTAATAACACCAGCATAAATCTCTCCAACAAAACCAATTGCATATCCACAATTATTTAAACATATTTTTCAATAAAAAAAATCGTCTATAGAGAACAAAATGTTTGTTCGTACGCTCTCACTAATAACAATATATAATTTCTCTAGCTGCCTCTAATTGTTAATATCGATACACTTAGAATAGTTCTTTTTACATACATATTAAATATTCAACAATAATTCGTCGCGCAAAAAGCAATTTACAAAATTAACATTATCGTCGTATAACAAATCCATCATTTCATATTATGTAGCTGGTAGCTGCTTACAAGTACCAATATGGCGAACGGAACAGGTAAGTTCTGCTCACCATAGAAACTCTACGGACTCCACGCTGTGCAGGTGGGAGCGCCAAACGAACAATGACCTCGCTTCATTGTTGCCAACACCTATATCTATCTGCGATGCCGATTTTGCTGTCGCTTTCTCTTGACGCTCTTCTATCCATCCTTTTCGCATTTTTATTTTTCTCTGTATATACTAACCATCTTTGAGACATCGTATACTGACTTACAAATATACTCAAAGATGTCTGCACATAGTGTTGTAAAGAAAAATAAAGTTAAGCGTCAGGATATATTTCGCTACAATGTGTTATACAGAGATATAATATAATATACAGCGAGCGAAACAAGACTATAGATAAATTTCGTAACTCCTTTTGTCTACGCTAATCACGTGGCAGGAAATCACGCTCACGCTAGCGTGAAAGGACGGGATCACGGATCCGTAGCTCGTGGTAACAAAATATCCTCTATTTCCTTCGGTTTTCATAAATATTTGATGCATATAATGTACAGCGTATAAACAAATCGGTGCGCATTCATCCCATATTATACATAGCTTGTAATATTTTTAGTGAAGAGACATCATTTTTCGTTTGTGATAAAATTTTCATTATAAATACTTGCACTTTTGATTGTTTAACTTGTAGTTTCTTATTAAATCAAATTTTTAATTTATCAATAAAATTGGGCAAAATTAAACGTAAATGATTTAAAATAAAAAAATTAAATTAAAAAAAAATTGTTCAAACAACATTATATTTAATCATCTATGAATTTATTAGTATGAAATACAGTCATTTGTCTTAAAAAAAATTACGTAAGTAATTTATCACATTTGGTTCAGTGTCTCTTCACTATTTACATTATCCTCCTTGGCAATATTAAAAAAATATTCGTATAGGCTAATATCGAACATTTGTTATAGCTCCGAGCGTTCCGTTGATTGCACATTTTCTTCATGGCTGTATACATATCGAACAAACATTGGCTGTGTTTAGACGTCCGTTCAAGATTTTTTTAAGATTTATATTTTAAACCCATTAATGTCCATATAAATACACGCAACATAGATAATTATAAAATCAACTTGAATGATGACTTAGCTTTTGTTACAAACGTTATATGCACGAAATTCTAATTTTTGTTTACTTTAAATATAAGATTCTCTTAAATTTTACATTGAGTATTAATCACATTTAGATAAAAACAAAGCTATCAAACAAATTGATGTTATAATAGGGCAAGAGTGGGTCAATCAATATACACTTACACCTGCATGTTTAGATATGAAGCTACAAATACCCTCAGGATTTTGTTTAGATTCTCAACAGTAGCCAGGTCTATGGCGTTCCTATTGTCTCCTTCGGTGTGCCAGAAGTCCGGGAATGGGTATGGTATTAAATGCAAAATTGGAACATCTGCAAAACATGTCAATATATGTACCTTTTGAGTAACTTAATTTCTACATCATTAGATCGTTAGACATACTTTTTTCCAAAAATGGAAGATGATCATCTTGTATTCCTGCACTGATTGTGTAATCTTGAAAATACTTTTGTTGTGGTCTTCCATAAGAATACTTTTCAAATTGCCTCATTTCTGCCAAAATACTTTCAGCTTTTGTCATCAACGAATACCATTTTGAAGTCTCACTGAAATAATTGTAAAACGTTGGGTTTGGTGCACCAATCAAATCTAAGAGTACAAAGAGATCCTGTAATTTAATAATGATAATAGATCAATTTTACTTATAGTTTTACAAAATTTAAAAGAACTTTGAAGAGTAGAATCTTTAATTACAATTTTATCTAAATCAGATATGCCATTCTCGGTTCCATACGTATACTGATTATTATGCCATTTAGCAGCTAAATGCCTTGCACCATAAATGGAATCTTTTGGACCCCACTGTTTAAAAGCTTCTTCACCATCCAAAAACAACAGCATAAGACTAACATCATTCTATAAGTAAAGAATTGATAATCAAAACATTTTTACACTATCAATCAAGAAGAATGCTTATCGAACACCTACATTTTTTATTGATTTCAATTGCTTTTCCATAACTTTGGCCAAGTTAATAAGCTGCATGCATGGTACTGCACTGTCTGTAGCACCAATGAAGTCATATTTTTTTTCATATTTAGAATCATAATGACAAGCTAATATTAAATATCGCTTTGCATCAGGATTATATTTAGCAATGATGTTCTCAAATGTAATCCTGCCAAATACTGGAGTGTAATCTTCAAACTCATCAGATTCCACAGTCCAACTCAAATTTTTCAAGCTGGATGTAATATACTGAGAAAATACATAAAGACACAATTGTTATTCATTTTTTAGACATATTTTTTATTAAAGTTTGAAAAATTTACATGAATTTACCTCTCTAACTCGCTTATGACCAGGTGTTCCAACAACTCGAGGGACGCATACATTGTCCAACACTTCATTCATATGATCAACATTTGTTAAGCTTGCCAATGTATTCAGTTGTGCTTGGCTCAAGTAACTTGGTTTATGCAGTAGCTGAAACACAATATGTTATCAATTATCAATTTGAAATTTTTTGTGTATTATCTTGATGCAAATATTTTTCAACATATTTTAGGTAAATACATAAAAAATAATAGGAAATGACTTTTCAGTTGTTAAAATTACAATAACTTCTAATCTAACTGACCTAAAAATCGCATATTACAGAGTCAAAAATGTAATAGCTAAAAAAAATATTTAAAAAATTCATTTTTTAAATCAATTTACTAGCTTTTTTAAAAAATTAAAAGTTTAAATTATTTGATCACTATGAATAAAGGTAATTTTCTGTCACTTAAATGGGAAAATACTATCGTGATCGAAATTTTTATTATGTAACGAATTAAAATAAAAAATTTTAATTTAAAAAAACGGTATAGATAAAATTTAAAAGCTATTGTATCTCAAGGACAAGGTAAACATCATTAACGATAAGGCTACCGCATAATTTGATAGATAAGAGTTCACAACCGTTCATTATTTTTTAGATGCTTAAAAAAAGATAAACAGTCCGCACGTATGTACACATGCATACGCATATGTGCAGTTACTGCTCCGAAATCGTAATAGGTACAACATGGTTCATATTAGTAGCATTTTTTAAAATGACAAGGTAAACAAACTGCATCATCACAATGTGTACAAACACAATCCAGTTCTACATTACGCCAACGTATCAGTAGGTATAAGTACACGCACTGTACACAATACATTTCACCATCCGATTCATAACCTCAAAAAATCTCTACGTAAGCGAAAAAAGAAAAAAAAATAGTATACGAAAAGTGAAAGCTGCTCACCTTAGTCTTCCTAAACGGCACAATTCTCTCCTGCTGCTGCTGAGCCGAGGAACAGCAAGTCGCAAGGATGGGCAGCAGGAGTATCGCTGCGCTCCGTTGCACACTTGAGCCAGACGTCAGCAACATCGTCCCCGTCGTCCGGTAACAGCTACAACGAAAATCCGGAGCCGCGAGTCGTCGTAATCCCACGACGCGGAATAGTCGAGAGCAGCTCGTGATGACACAAGTCCTCCTTCGTCGAACGTCGAGCGACGAGTGCCGCCGCCGTCGTGTTTTCTGTTGCCGCGACGGCGGCGGGAGAACAGCATTTACTCGATTCTATATCGATTCGTTGTGCCAGTCGGCATTTCTCTTTTACTCTTACTCGCAGGAGAGTATTAGCTTATCGACTGACAAATGGGACTATAGATGCGGAGGCGGTGACGAGGGTTGTAAATGAATTTCCCTCCGGTACTACTGATACCGATGTTCTCTCGACTTGATCCTTTTTCGCGACTGATTGGATTAAGGTGAGTGGGGGAAGGATGAGAAGCGCGCGTGCAGACTTGAGTCAGCTGATTGGAAACTGCGGGGGGGCGGAGAGGGCGGGGAATTTGAATTTTCAGCGCGTCTGCGCGAGTGAGAAGAGCTTCTATGGGTTTGCTTTTTATTTAGATCAAGGTGATACTGCGCGTTTCTGCGGGATTAATTAATGAGGCGCCAGTGCTTTGGGATATGAATAATTGCGATTGGATCATTTTTTACTGACGTGGTCTTATATAATGGAGCGAGTGATATACATACATTTCAGTTGTGGAAATGGATACAAATTTTTTTTAGTTTATTAGTGACGTATCCCGTGCAAGCCTTCAGTAGAGCTTCAGTTAAAAAACTTATCTCGGCGATGGAGTATTTACTAAAACTTTACTGAAGTCTCTTACGGAATACATCCTCGTATAGATGGGCACACTGCTATATATGCACTAGACGCGCAATTTAATATGAGGGAAATAAGAAAGTGTCTATGCGCCACCTATCTTCGATGGCCAGAGACTAGCGGAGATTTTAAGCGACGAAAGAAATGTAAGTCCAAAACTGCTTTGTTTTACAGTCTATGTATAGCGCGGTCCACACATACGCATAAATCGAAATTAACTTTGGATTAAATTCAGTTTTTAATGAAAATTTGAATCATTATAATTACAGGGAAATTCCGCACTGAGGCTCTATTAACTTGTTAACTTCTCACACAAGATATCCTGCAAATTATATCAAATTAATTTCCTTACTTTTCCTAAGGTTTGCTACTTTACAACGCTAATAAAATGGTAAATTAACAAAGTTAATTTTTAATTTGTCTTTGAACTTTATGCTGCCCGCATTACTTTATTTTTAAACTTTCTATAAGTTAGTTGTTCGCTAAACTTTTTTCATTACGATATTATTGCGTCTTACATGCTATATCTTTTCATTATCTTATATGAAACTTTTTCGAGCTTCAGAGAAATAGGGTGTGGTAAGTATACGAGGGTGAGAAATAAAAAAATATCTTATTCATTATATACGTATATATATATTTATTTAAAAAATTTTAATTCATTAGATTTCTAAACAGACGAAAATTGAGACGATGAAAACTATGACGCAATTTAATTTATATTACGATAATAAAGAAACGAACGAAACAAGTAAATATAGCGTTTCTATTTAAGTACAATATATCGAATTTTAACAATGGACTTTTTTCGCCGTTTTGCAACTATATAATGCGCAAATGCATTCGCATTAAAAAAAAGAACAACAAAGTTATGGCTAACTTTGCCGCCTCTTCTTTTTTCCTAAGAACTTCCAAGGGACTTCGCAAAAATTTATTCCGAAGTCACGAACTGGCGGGAAAATAACATCATATATAATGGAAGACGCGGTTAATCGTCGATATTTTTAATTTATAAAAAAATACATAGGACATCCTTGTCAAGTCATATTTTCAAACGGCAATGCAGAACTAAACACTGAACGAAACAAAAAAACACAAATTTCTTTTTAATGATTCCTTGTTTGAAAGGAGCTAAAATCTCTTTATCTCGTATTAAACAACAGCACGACGAAACTGCGATTGCGCTACCTTCCTAGCCTTATACTTATTATTTGTTATCGTGTAATATAAATTAATAATTAAGGAGCACTTTTTTGTTGTCGACATTCATGAATACGAGTAACGTCCAACGGGCGCTCGACGTTTGTTTGCTTTTTTCATCGATTAAAGTATAAAAAAAAAATGCAATGTTCATCGTTCCCACACTTACAGATCTATCTAGCTTTTGAATTTATTTGACGAAAACACATTCGAGCTATACGCGAAAGAAGATATTGACAAAAATCAATGTTCACTCATGTTCCGCGTATCCCCCGGGCGGTTTTTCCCCTGTTTATAGCTTTCCTTATATACTGCAGATTTTAATTCTAATGTATACGCACAAGTGTAAGCGTATTTACTTTCCTGGTTTGGTTTCGCGACGCGATGCGGATTCCGCGAAGCGAATAACTGATGATTCGTTTAATCTCTGTATCATACAATTGCGTAGCGATTCAGCCATTGTGTTCCTCGACACTAGTGAAGACATTTTTTTGCTTTTATTGCACTACATATGACGTATGTGTAATTAGGGGCTGCTAGATTAAGTACAAAAATGGTGTTTCGGCGCGGTCGTTGATGTAGTAGTAGTAAAAAATAAAAAAAAAAGTTTCTTCAACTCGAAAGTGTTCAATACATAATAACTAACAAACATTTCTCCTCTCCTTCTCAAGTCTCAAGCGAACTATCCTAGAATAGCTCCCATTCTCTTACACTAGAGCACATTTGATTTCCAAATCTCTACAAGAACGCTAATTCATACAGCAGTCGCCGATCCTCTCGATATACATTAGTGCTTTTCATTTTTCATTTTTTTCGCAAACATATATAATAAGTCTCATTGATAATCTTTTTTCTATGTATATGCATCTCGTAAGAAGCGTAAATCGAGTAGAATCGATATGTACATCTTACACAGTCAAGACACGATCGATCGCATCGATCTTATCGTTTGTATATATGCATTGCGATGCACATCGATGCGACCGATCGCCAAATTCAAAATGATCGTTAAAAATACAAAACGGTTCACAGTGCACTCGATCAGCTTGCCGGACTCGCAATAATAATCCTTATCGAGCTACGATGCACTACTTTTCGTTATCACTGCCGAGAGACAGAGCAGAGAGACTCTTGGCACATTGGTCGGCTCGGCTCCGCTCTGTTTGAGATGTTGCTGCTGATGACGATGTCGGGGGACGCCTACTCCTCAATCGGAGATGGCTCAGTAGTTGTAGGGGCCGTAGCCCTGGGAACCGTGGTAATACGGTCCCGGGTAGGCCGCCGGCGCTGGGTAGCCTGCGTAAGCGTACTGCTGCTTCTGGGGGTACACTGTGGAGTAGAAAATGAAATTAGTATGGCTGCTAGAGATTTAGAAGTGTTTTGGGGAAGTTTGAAGGAAGGGCGAGTTTGATTTTCGTTATCGATGCTAGATGTTACACCGAAGTGATTGATATTGTCTGTCGTGTAAAATTTAAATGTACTGGGATTTGAAATGCAAGTGAGATAAATTTTATACATCCATCAATCACTTTCTAGATGCTAACATCGTACGCACTGGTAAAAATGAAACTTGCCAACTTTCCTGCTTTGATATGAAATGCCGATGTAAATATAGAAAGTATACTCCATTGATGATTCATTTTTTTTTTTTCAATTTTGGTGATACTCGTGTGAATGAAAGGAAATCATTGAAATGATTTGATTTTATGAAAGCTAAGGTCTTATTAAAATGATTTTATGTGATGTCGGCATTTCAAATCGCTGTCATACAGTATGCAATTCTTTTGTTTATAAATTACTTCAGTTTGCATACTGTATGTTTCATAATTTTGGTGCATCGCGTGAATTATGAGGAATCTACTGAATGCAAACCTTTAAAGACAACCAGATTACATTTGATCTTTTTATTTGAATTTAATAATATAAATGACTTTGTATGCGTTAAGTACCATGAATGAATTATTGACAATGCTCGTTAATGAATGAATGAGTTTGTACTGAAAATGTTAGTCGATGATGAATGATTAAATTCTCATCTTATCACGCAATCACCAAACACGTAACGTACAACTTTCGGATTTCAAAAAATCTTAAAGTCAGCGTCGTAAAATGTCTTTGGCGAGTATACGGATACAACTTTCTCCCTGATACGCATATTCTTTCAACTTCGAAAATCCAGCACTTTCTTGAAAAAGAAAAAAAAAGGAATGATATAGCCTACACTTGTACTCGCGATACAACATTATAGCAGCGAAACGCAATAGCGCAGGATACGATTGTAATGAAATTACGCTTGTACTCGTAAAAGAGACCGAGAGCAATTTTGCAAAGCTCCACGTGCGCGGAAAATAAAAAAGCTGTTACCGCAGCGGCGCTTTCTATGTCGAACGATCTCATCTCGCATAAGTTGATGTGTCGCGGAGAAATTTAATGAGCGTTTAATACACACTCGTCAAAATATTTTTTTCTCGTTTATTTGCAGCTTCTGCCGATAGCTGATTACACCTCGATATAAACGGCAAATTGTAGAGTACTTTTTCTATTCGCCGCTGAAGTGGAGCGTGAGGCTTGTCTTTGCTTCAGAAAAAATAATGATTACGGTCGAAGTCGTATATATTTACGGATAATTGAAAGATCATATTTTACGACAATCAGTATACCTAATAATATCACTTGATTACGGCGCTTTAAAACATGACTTATCCATTTCTAACTATCGTCTAATTTTTACTCTCGAAATCCGCAGGAAAAAATTCGCACTCGATAAGCAAAAGCATATACATAGAAGCACCGACTGAATTTTTAAAGCCCCTTCTTCATTAAAAAATGAAACCATCCGATCTTAACCGCGTCTCCCGAGAACCTGCTCACATATACGAAATCCGACGAGCTCCACTCGGTAAAAGACGAGTCCGTAACAGGAGAGTCCCGAGACAGCCGGGGGGGCATCTCACGCACCGTCGAAATTTAGGGAAGTGTGTCGTCTCGCCTGCACTTTCCAGTCCGGAAGGCGACGATCGCACTTGTCTCTCGTGTGATGTGCGTGTGTGTAAGGCGAAACGCCGTGAGACATTCGAGACCGTCGCGACGCTCATTATGCCTATACCGCGTATATGCGTTCATCTATCGGACACTTTTCTACTGTGGAGAACCTTCTTTTTTTTATTTTGAACACGCGAGAGTATAAGTATCGGGTTTGATGGCATTGGCTACTAGTTTTGCTGCGGAGAATGTTATAATTGTTGCTATTGCGATTCGAAAGTATGCAGGATTATTGTAATTTGGAAAATTGCAAACCCAAGCAGTTTTCTTCATATGGAAGTCGATTGTAAAATAGCTCTGGGCAGAATTATTGATCCAATTTAATTTATGCGCTCTTGAAAAATGCGTATTAGGCGGTGCGCGCAAAAGAATAATTTTCAAGGCTTCGAAACGTTACGAATGAATATCGCTTGAGGTGCTTTAAAATTTCCGTAAACACAGTCTATAAACTAAAACGTTACGCGAACTACATAAATATATTCTATAATCATACAGTAAAACTCGCCGCATTTCCACTAATCAGTCAGCTAAAACATTCCGAAAGCTTCGCTCTCATTAGTCGCAGTAAAAAACCTCATTCTTCACGAAAAATTTCCCCATCCACATCTCGAGGGGATATTATTAATGCACGTCGTCTGCGAGAAAACTCGCGCCTACGCTTTTTCCATTCCCTCACATCAATAATACCAAGGACAATAAAGCAGGGACGCCGCGACTGCATGATCCATCGAACGCGAGCCGCGATTTGTAGAAAGTCATAGAGCTGGAGCATGACAGAGTAGTGCCGACTACTCGCCGATTTTTACCGCAAACAGAGCGCGGAGAGCCGCTTGTTGTTATTGTACTCTAATACGTACAAGCTATCCTGTATCGAATGCCGAGAAGTAAAAGTACGCGTAGGTATTATGAATATCGAGCGTATAGGAGCGAAACGCGAGTCGAGAGAGCAGCTGTATAGCGAATCGGCTTCTATAACGATGCGGCTGCTGACTTTTATTTCTCTTGATTGCCTGCGAGTGCTTGGTTAATTTGCTTTGTTGTTTTTTTTTCTCCTGATTTTCTTCCTTTGCCGCGCGGTAGACTCTAGTCGCTATAGTTGATATCCCTGCGCTGATAAAAGAAATGTGAAATGACTTGTGGATCGATGAGAATTTTCACATTTTAATGATGGTGAGTTTCGGATTTTGTGAAGTTGAAAGAATTTTTTCGATGATGTTATTATTTTATAAGCTTCAACCATTTTTTCAGAAGCAACGAAAATTTTGAAAACCGGGTTAATGAATGAACGTAGGCGTAATTCGGTATTAATATTTGTAAAAACTTATCATACGGATTAATATTTTTTACCTTGAAATTTTCATTGTACTTTTGGCTCTTACTTGTGAGAAAGGATTTAGTACACTCTACAATTGAATATCGATAAATTGTGCTTTCTTTTTACATATACTTTCCTGTCGAGTTTATTGGATTAAAAGGAAACTCCTTGTAAAAAATTTATATAACAGAAAATGCAAAATATGCAAATTGAATGAAAATTCATAAAAGATTAGTCGAGCGGATCGAACACTGCTGCTATATTAGATCCGCGATTTACATAAATATACGAGTAGTAGTTATGCATTCAAGAAAGTTTCGTAGTAGCCACCGAGAGATTTTTTCAATTTCCATAATAAATGCGATCAATGAGTACAGGACTAAGCTAACCTTTCGTATAGCACGTCACTGTTCATTAAAGTGCACTGGAAAATCGTTCAAGTGTCTTTTAAACGCTTTATTAAAGTTACGGCTTTTGAAAAATACAGATTTGTTACACTACTGAAATAGTTTCGCGATCAGAGAAATAGAAAAATTAAATCCTTTCTCGAGTCAAGGTGGAAATCAAATAATGTATGCATTCATGTCCTTGATTAATTCAAAAAACTTTCGTAAGACGAAGTCGAGGAGTTCTAATAGTTAGTAAAAGCTGGCAAGTTTAGGTGGGTATTTCTTTGACTGCTGGCCGATGAAAAACTGATTACTCTATTTTTGAAACGTATATCAGGAACCAAATAAAAAATAAGCTGACCTTGTACGCCCGTTGCGGTAGACTTACAAGAACACTTTATGTAGATTTAAGCGAACGCTATTGACGTTTATGACTTTTATAGCGTTTAACCTTCGTAAAATTTTACATGAATTAATTTGAAATAAAAAATTGATCAAATTTCTTATCGGCTTCGCAATTCAAGCTTACATTCTTAGATTGAAACTGCATTCATTATCAGAAAATCCTTGGAAAAACTAGCGGATAATGAAGGAAGAATCCAAAGTAAGAAATGCATGTACAACATCGCGTGTGCAAAATCTTACCGAAGCATAAGATTCAGCACACAGCGGTATAGGTAGGATGGGTTTGAAAAGGGTCTTTAAAAAGAGGTTAATTCAATACCAGGCATGAGATACTGCATGTTCATATTCTCCTCGCGCATTTTCTCGCCCCTCAAGCAAATCGCCGCCGCGCTAAATAGTATAGCGCTGACCAACGACCAACCGACGCCGACCCAAGCCACCACGTACGACCAGTCGTACGAGATTAGTGAGTTGTCCCTGAGGACCTTTTGGACCAGAGTAGAGTAGTAGTAGTAGTAGTAGGTAGTAGTAGTAGATCAATCGATCAATCGCGCGTGCGTGTGTGTGCAGAAGAGCAGGCAGGTAGAGAACGACAGAGCGCAAACCATAAAAAAAAACAACACAAAAACAACGTGTCAGAATTGTATATCTTGGCGGAGAGTCATTGACCTGGCATAATGTACTGGACGTTCTGGGCCTGCTCGCGGGCCCGCTCCCTGCGCAGGCAGCTCGCGGCTATGAGGAAGAGGGTCATGGCACCCAGGCATGTAGCCACGCCCAGCCAGGCTAGGTAGAACGACCAGTCGTACCACTGGGCCGTGTTGTCACGCAGCACCTGTATTGTCGGGTGTCGATGGAAGGTTTTTTGCTTTTTTAGATTTGTTTTCCTTTTTGGCCTTTAATAGCTCTAATTTTTAACGGGTGGATTCCGAAATGCCGATTCGTGCTGTTTAACTCGGTCAAGTATTTTAACCCAGTCGTCTCACCTCAATAATGATGGTAATATAATAAGTATTCGTTAACATGGTCCTGAATATTTATTAGTAAAATTGGAAATGGACTTTGCCCTGTTGTTCGTCAAATTTTCTTCCAACACACATCACCGTTAGATAAAATCAGATGAAAAAGTGTTACACTACATGTATTGAGACGAGTGGGTTAAACAATTCTCCGAGTCGAACAGCATCTCTCACATTTTGATTTAGTACATGTGGCTCATGTGCCATTTCTGCATATATCCTCTCGGAAAAAAATGGATTGTAATTTGAAACGCCCAAATGCAGTCATCAATTTCTAATAATATCCATTATTCGCTTGTAATACAATCGTGGGTACTAAATCAATTTTTGGAATTTCGGAACCCATCCTTTCACATTGGGTGAGAAAAATTCAGGTCAATTGGATAGAGTTAATAGAGTCTGCTGCTGGCTGCGGTTTTTCTTCGATCCTGCTTCCTGATGTTTTTTTCTGGCTCTGAAACTGCCGCATTCTTTCGTCTGATGCTTACACGTGCCTCCAGCAAAAATTTCAATGTTCGAATTTTCAAAATAAGTAAAATCAATATGTAAATTTCACGCGCATAAGAATCAAAGCCAAGAATGCTGCAACTATAAATTGTTAGTTACTTAAAACTAATAAAGTTAATTGTTATTACTTAGTTTGACCCGTTAATATATATATATATATTTGACACTGGAATCGTGTTTTATAAAAGCAAGTTCTCTTCATATCTCAAATGAAATCAATCAAGAAAATCCCAATTCCAGTATCAAACAATAATTTGTCTTCCAATCTCAAGTAAAAATTTTCCCGCAAACGAATCTCAGAAGCTGACAGTATCGCACATTTCGAAACAAATCCAGTGAAGTACATGCAGCTGCAAACTCAGTCGAACGCGTATTATCTCGCGCGCGTAAAAATATCCATCCATATAACCAGCAATTTTTCCTCGAATCTCTATATATGCTGCTGTAGCATACGAACACGTTGCAAAAGACTCGCGAGAGACAATCGTCAGCTTCTGAAATGCGTCAGCCGCACTGCGGAGTCTTGTCTCCGTGGGGGAAATTCTTTCTCTCGGCCCACACGTGGTATTATTCATCGAAGCAGACTTGGAGACTTACGTTGTTCCACTGCTGGTAGTACTCCTCGCCGACGAGTTTCTCCTTCTCGTAATACTCGACCCCGTGCCACAGTCCCATTCCTCCGGCGCTTAGTAGGCCTGAAAGATTTTTAAGATTCTTGTTATTTGTGCGGAATATAAATAAAATTTGTAAATTCAAATGTTTTTCAAGCACATTCTTGTGTCGCGATTAAACGTCAAAGTGACAGCTTTGAATGTTGGATTGAGTAGCTTATGGTGTGTTACTTATTTGATCCACTAATCATATGTCATTAGAAAGTTATTAATGTAGATCTCGTGTACTCCATTTATTTATATACTTTATGATAATTGAGATCTGTATTCCCGAGTCATGATATGTCATAGATAGTGTCTTATACATATCGACATTAATTTTGTTCTACTTGTCAAAATTACTCTATTTTTTCAATCACAACATAATTAATGACGATTCAAATATTTTCAAGAAAACTACTTGGCCAAAAGTACCAGATACAAAAGATGATTTATTCGACTGCATTTGTTTGCTGACAGCAGTTAATTACAGCTAATATATTTTCCGCGGTAAACTAAAATATTCTCTTCGCGGATGACAATATTCAATGAAAGCCCGATAAATTTTGCACAGAGAGCGTGTGCGGTGCTCGTATTTCACAAAGAAGAAAAAAAACTTCTCCTCTTTGATCACCGAGACGACACCGCGGCAACAAAAAGCATTATGTAACAAGTGAACGATCCCTTAGCATCATAAATTCTGCCACAACATATTTTAGCTACATAGTCGAACAGCAGGCAGCAACCAATAATTTGAATAGATTAGCGCGTTCCCATCATCATCATAGTTAATTAATATTCATGTGAAAATTTCTGTTCACCAAGAACCGACAAAAATTAAACAAACAATATATCGTCGATGCCGTCGATTCGTCTCTATAAAAATGTTTCTTTTCTTCACCGAATAAAACTTGAATAGTCCCACCATAACAGCAGCATCGTGGGAAAATCCGACTATTATCTCGTAAACTCCATACAAGACTCTCAAGAGTGTATACTCACAGGCTAGTAGCATGAGGATGGCAGTTGCGGTAATGTTGCCGGGTGACCTCTTCCAGCACCCGACGACTCCAGTCCAGAAGGCCGTGAAGATAGCCAGGAAGCCGACGATAAACAGGGCGATTACCGATCGTCCCATATCTACAAGATGCAATTAATCACGTTAGCCTACTCTTTTATAAGTAAAAATCTTATTGTAAGTAAAAACAATGATTTTATGCGATTTTTAAAAAATTCTTACGAAGCCGAGCCATGGCATCATCGGAGAATTCCCTCGTCTGGTTCTCCTCATCGGGAATGAAGTAGTCGATGTTCATGCAGTGCGTCTCCACAGGGCTGAGGTAGATCTCCTCTGCAACAGATAAAAGAAACCAATTCATTTTTTAATTAACCCAGCAAATCAGCATAAAAGCGCACATTTCAAGAGAATCGTTTCCATATACTGCGGGTATATAACTAATTGCCCCCGTCGTAGCGCGTGAAATCGCGAAAGTTTCGAGAGAGGGACACGCAGAGACAGAAGTAGAAAGCGACAGTATAACGGAAAACGCAATCGTCATTATAAGCCAGTCGGAAAAGTCATTTGGAGTAACGCTGCTTGTATTATACGAGTATATGTCTGCGCGAATCGAGGCTACTGTATATGTAGGAAATTTCATTTAACGATTCATTTGTGTTACACTTTTCATATCAACAACACTGCATATACACCTATATCTCCCTAGAAGTCGATAGAAAAAAGCTCAGAGGCCGTATAGATTACGTCGGCGATCCAGCGAAAAAGGAGCCGCGCTCATATAATTTCCTTCGTTTATCCGCGAGAGGCTCGTGTGCATCTACGCATCCTATGGCAGCGCGCCATCAAAGGAAAATCGGTAGGCGGCCTCGACGGCAAAAATGATGAAGAAACACAGCTTGTGGCCAAGTGGGCGACGACGACGATGCAACGAGGTATATATGCCTATAGAAGCGCAACGAGATGCGCTGTGAAAAAAAAAGCAAGAGGAGACCTTGAAGCTTTTCTTTGCTCGCTTTATCTTATAAATTCCGAGATGCTGGGAGATATTTTGACGAGCTTTACTTTCAGGATCGCGTTTTAATGGGAAAATTGGCTCGTCGCGAGGGACTATTATATATCTGCGTAGGTAAATTCAATATGGGTGAGCTGTGGAGAGGATTTCCATAATCGATCGCTACCTATTGTACGACGCTATATACCCGCCTTGCAATAAATATCTCGTAATATAGCGACGAGAGATTTATGACTCATATCGAGTCGTTAATTATTTCGCGAACAATGAAAATTATTCAGCAGCAGATTGTGTCCTGAGAATCATCGTATCGACCTAGAATCTGTAGTCAAGCTTGCAAAAAAAAATGAAAAAATCGGTATCGATAGCATCGTTCCCATCAACTGCGCAAACGAAACAGGACACATCCCGGACTGCGTTACACGTCCTCTCCCAATAAGCACTTCGCTACGACCCAGAATGCAGAGAGAACTCTCCTCCTCTTGGTGGCATCGCATGTACCCAGTCAGCCGAGGGAAAACACTATTGCAGTATATAAGACTTTTCTTCGACGGCGTCCTTCGAACGGTACTCCCGGCCGGTTGAAAGGAGGCGCGTCCGATTTGCTGCTGACGATGCTATCGCTGCAGGGAGAGAGAGAGAACTTCGATTATCGGAAGGAGGTGGGGACCAGAATTCCGGAGGAGAGCATCACAAGTGGAACGTGTGCATCAGGAGAGATGAGACTCGCCTGATGGGGTAATTTACGCATACCGGTCGGCGTTTCAATGTTGCTCTGACTCTTTGTGTGTTTGTGATTTTTCTTTTATATATTTTTGAGACTTATGTAAATGAAAAACTTGCGATAGGATAAGTTATTCGAATTGATGATGAACAAATATACGCTGCATTTCGTAACGAGTCATCCTGGAACTATATGCGTCCCATATTGCTTTCAATGGAAAAAGATTGACAATAGCAATATACTAGGAGTAATAAAAAAACATTTCTTCCGGTGCATGACGAAGGCAAATCGAGGAATGTTAATAAGAATGCTTTTTCTGAGAAGGTATCAAGTCAATCGCTGAATATGCGAGCATCGAATTAGGTGGTGCGTCACCTCCAAAAAACTTAATCCAACTGGCTTGGGACGATCTTTTTAAAAAGCGTTCGAGGTACTTTCGCAAGGTCAATAAACGAGACTGGAATCCCCTTTCTCTATACACTTTAGGACTCAATGTTTGAAAACAGATAAATTTTCTAGATCTAATTGCACCCATAGACAACTTAAAATAGTTCTGTTAGTCGGCCCGGATAGTCGCAGGTTCATAAATTTGACAGCAGCGAGAGGTGAGTCTTAATTAATTGCAGCGTCACCTGACGCATGCTAAGCAGCAAAGCTGCGTAAGCCAACGTGATGGCAATGTTTTCACGAGGAATCGCTTTACTGTTACGAGCAAACTTTTTATTACATCCTGTCTGAGAACTGTTGACCTTTGTCAATTAAAAACTCGATTATTCAACTCCAACAACGTTACAACACGTTCATTATAAATATACCTGATGATTTCCAGCAGATAATTAAAACGTATTATTAAACAAATATTCTACTGCAACGTGCCATATGGGCGGGGTAGTAAACCGTTATTCTAATAAGATGCCACCGATATACATAGTATATACAGTTTTCCCGATGAAATACGCATTTGTCAGAGAAGTAAGACAGCGGTACACTTTTCCATTCTCGTATACATATACGATATATATATATAATGGCTAATTTATAGATAGCTATATAATCGCGTCGTCGTAACACATAATTCAAATTGTGGCTGCAGCGAAATTCCAATTTAATGCTGGGAAGAAGACCGTACCAATAAGCGGCGTATACTTATATAGCAAAGCTCTGCGTGTACTACAAGAGCGAAGACGGCGTTGAAACAAAATGGTTATATTATTTTTTTTTCTCTATGAATAATGTAAACCGACGCAATTTCCGTTAAGGCAATTACATGTACGGGTAATACGTAATTTCCATACAGTCTATAGATACAGTATACACAGCGCAGGTATAGAGGATGATCTAAAGAAGAATCTTTAACGCAAGTTATATTTTTTCATGCATGCGTTTCATTTAAAACAGGATCTATTGCAGAAAGATCTGCTTATCGAGTGTGCGTATACACGATGAGGCCGTCAATTACCGCCGTAAGTATAATAACAATAAAGAAAAAACCTAGTTACACATCTTTGAGCTAATTTCTTCTTCCGCGGGCCAGCTGATTAGCATGAAAAAAAAGAAGCCGCAAACAAACTCATCCGCCAAAATCAAGCGCGAGCCGCGCATGACAAAAGAAAGTCGGCAATTCACCTCCTTATACGAGCAAGCATTATTTTTTTTTCTCTCAGGTCAACTCCAGAGGCTTGTATATATATATATATCTCTCTTTTTTATCGCCAACGCGCGAGCTTCTTCGGGAAAAAAGAAGCCGAGGCTTCGTCTGCTCGTATATACACGAGTACACACACCTGTGCGCAGTGCAGCGTTCTTTTGCTTCGAAACTAGAAAAGAAGGAGCCGAGCCAAGGTATATAGCGGGGTATACAGTTATATAGCCGCGAGTCAACGATCTTGCTTGCGCGGCGTTACTGCTGCTGCTGCGTCGTCTGTGTATAGAGTAATAATGTACACGCGGCTATGTCTACTTTAGGCGAAACTAGATTTCGAGACGTCGTCTTCGAGGATATCTGTGTGCGTGTGTGTGTGTGTAAAATTGATCTTACGAGATCGAGAGCGATCGGTCATGATTTCTCAAGTTGCAGAATAACGATATATCGTTTTTAGCCGTTCCTCGAACTTGCTGTCTATGAATATATTTTACGCGCGCGGTATTCCGAAGAATTTGAATACCGCTTATACCTCAAGGTTGAATGAACCTGAATAGCTGATCCGGACGTGAATACATTCATTTCAAAATCAAACCAATACTCTTCTCTCTTGGATATGCAGGCCTCATTATAGGACAACCGGCTACCGATCCCCAGCAGCAATATATCTCGCTTATCACTGCTATTAACCAACGCTCGAATCATCATCATCATCATCACGAGAGAGTATAATACGACATAGGAAAAGTCATCGGCTCGCGCGATTGTTTCCTGGAGAAATGGCAGTAGCAGCGACGACGCATCACGAAACGGCCGATTTACCGTTCGACCGGCTTGCGCAGACGCGTGCGCGCATTTTTATAGCCCCGAGACGAGGAGCGCCTTATCGGTTTCGGCATTCCGCTACGGCGCTTCCGGCACACGATCCGCCTACTGCTACTTCCGTTCTTTTTCGATGAGACGACGACGACGACGACGATGCGTCCTTCCTTCGTGTGCTGATGATGGCTTCTTGCTGACGCGACTTTCTTGGACGAGATTTTCCGAGACAAGATTCTCTCTCTTTTTTTTTAATAATTAAATCGAAATGGATGAATTTTCCGAAAGCAACGATAAACTCTAAAAGCTATGCATCACACTCGAGAAAGTGCTTTCCCAACTCTAGCCACTTAACCTTTTGCACATTACGCTTCCTAAAAATATCTATCCAGCCAACGCATATCTGCACGAACTATTAGCGGTGAATAAGGAGAAACCGGCATTCCGGAACTAGAAAACTGCAAACAGACAGCAGTCAATGGCAATTTCTCTCTGAAATCCCATATATATATATAATATCCAGTCAATTTGAAAGCAGCACGTGTGTATATACGTATATCGTAAGAGTCGATATATCGCAAAGGCGAGAGCAGCAACCTGCGGGAATTTCGTATTTGCATAGACTGGATGTAAGTACGACGGAGAAGAGTCTTTCCCACACGCGGAACACGAGACTTCCGGAGCAGCTCGAGACACTTTGCTGCTGCGCGGGATCGAGTGACGCGTTTTGTTGCTGCTGCCGTTATAGCCAGGTGATGGGAAGTATAGTATAGAATTTGAACGCGATGCTGTTTCTTTTCAATTTTAAGAATCGGATATAGTCCTGCAGATGATGAACTTTAATATTGCGTGTATCGCCAGTCGATGATCGTGAGGATTCGATTAGCATACGCGGAAATAAGAGAGTAACTTTTAATCGACAGTCGATACGATATTCCTTATTACTCCTTTCTTTTTCTTGTAATATGGTATGATTTTTACACAGCATTAATATATTAAGAACTTATTTTGAAATTCAGGAAGACGCGTGCTTTTAATAAGTTGAGTGCGGCACGCGGGTCAATAAAGTGAATGTGGAGCCATTATCGATTATGCAAACCGCGCGTATTACTTTTACGACTGATTTTTAAAGGAAAGTCCTAATATACCGAACTTTTGAATTCCATTACATAAGTCAAGCATGAAATAGTACGATTATATGCATTGCATATATCTCACACCGTACTCTACAACATAGAAATATAAAACCGGTAAAAAAAACCTCCATGACCACTCAATCGCAGCAGTATAGTACTATATAGGCGCCGAAAGCCAATCGCTAGAATGAAAAATAAATATTTCCCTGCAATTTCACGCTTGATCCCCAATCAGACAAAACCAACAGTCAGAAACTCGCGCACCTGTCCAGCATAAGCTTCTATATACGAAAATTTCTCCTTACAATCATACTCCCAGGGGGGGCCAGAAGTATATAGCGACGACGACGAGGTTATACTTAACGGTCCGTTCGCGCTGGTGGAACCACGAAGCGTGACACCTCGCGGCTAAATTGTACCTATATAACTACAGTATCAGGGCGGTTATGTAGAGAAAGGCCAGGGCGACGAGTCCGTTATAACAAGCGCTCGCGCATCGCTGCTGATTTACATTCTGCGTATACACACTGGGCTATTCGGTATTCCGAGATGGTTTTTACACGCTCGAGGAAGTATACGTCGTCGTCGTATACGCTTGTGTTTTCGCTTTGTTGTTGGTGATGAGTGAGTTTTTTTTCGTCTGAAGGAGATGCGATGATCTGATAATAGGGTTAGATTGAGTTTAGAGAGTTTTGCACGCGTGCTTTCCTTTTTATTCATGAGATCGAGGCTTCTTTCGTAACATCTCGATTTTTTTGTTTTAATTTACACGTATATACGGTATCGCACAATATCATCTTGAAAGCGAAGGATTTAATCTCTCCTGCGAGAGTAAGAGTATACACCGGCAAACAATAATCGACATTGTTTGCCGATTCGCCACACTCGGATGAGACTCCCAGGACATCAATCGAAAACTGCGCGTATATAATGCGAAAGTAAATTCTTCTATATTATATAGACGACAATGAAATGGCAACCGAGGCATTGTTTCTGGTTAACCCGGTTAAGAGGCCACACGTATATATACTTATATTCTTGCGAGCAAATTAATTTAATCCTTCTCGTCGGGCCTAAAAGGCGTCAACTGCTCTTTCTTTCTCCGAAATGCACACATACTCGCGGCGAGCGAGACTTTCACTCGTGATGCAGCAGCAGCAGCAGTTGGAGGATGAGCTGCTTCAGAGGAAATATTATTCAAGGCGACGACGAATGTCGTTACGAGAGAACGACTTGGGAACACAATTAGGCGAGACCGACGAGTTTCGTCGCGGTTGAGGCTTTATAGTGCGATATATACCGTTAGCTTTTTCATGCGTGTGTGTGAAGAATGCGTTAAAGGTTTGCTTAGGCTCTGAATTGAAAGCGTTGGATGAATTTCCAACAACGATATTAAAATAATTTTAAATCTTCAAACAGCTCCAATAACAGAGAGCTCGGCCAGTGTGTTACGACGGCATTTCGAGAGCACATGTATGTATTGTATATATATAACACATATACTCGGTAGAAAGTCGCGTGCACGTCGCGTCAGTTCTGGCTTCTCTCCGTTGGTGAGAGGCCGCGACTATACAAGCTGCATCGAACGTTTATGATTTTTCCTTACCTCGAGCGATAAGCATCGTGGAACCACTCGCTCCCATAGAGTTATTATATACACGCACAGCTCTGTTACAAATAAATTTTTGCAGCATTCGTGCGTTGAATGACGTATTGTCCAATAGAAATTTTGTAATAGTCATGTTTTTCAGCTTTGCATCAGGTTTCGTTTTTATCGCTGCGACTGACGATCGATTGTTTTTGTATGTTAACAAGCTTCTTTCGAGCCGATAAACCTTTCGCATTCTTCATATTCGATCAAAATACGCAGAAACGTAGCTAAAATATTCTCACAACATCAGAAATAAAAAAAAAAAATGTAAAACCAAGCCGAGAGCAAATAACAGACAGATCTCTCGGCAAAGAGAAAATCGCAGGCAAATTTGCAGCGTAGCTCTGCGGGTATAGGTATATATAGTAATGAAGACACGCGCGCGCTAAATCACTGTTATAATTTATGGACTATGTCGAGCCCATCGAGCAAGAGCTGCTTCCTTATGGGAAAACGCTGCCGACAGCCGCGTTTCGCTTGCGCGCAAGGTGCGTGTACGCGTTGCCAGCGCATCAGGCTTTACGAGTTTCTAAGGAGATATGGAGAGAAGCTTCGCGGTTGGAGATCTGTGTGTATGTGTGTGTGTGTGTACAATGAAATTTATATATTTTCGAGAGGAGGAGCGTTGCGTAAGCTGCCACGGGTTCGAAGTTTATAGAGATATGAGGATTAACGATCGCGTATTGTGTTTTTTTTATGTCGACGATGTGTCGTTAGGGAATTTGTTTATCAGCGTAGATTTATGTTTTGCTGTAGGACATTAAGAGATGGAGATTTTACCATTTGGTGGTCTGTCCTTGGGGTAGCATATCCTGAAGAGTCCTTGCGTCCTCGTGTAGTAGTAGTACTTTGAGTTCATCTGTTCCACGAGACTCTGGTCAGACGATTTCTGCGCATGTTGCTGTAACAAAAAGTAATCAACTCATTAGTTTCGAGTGAAAGGTATACAGTATTTTTCTAAAGATCTCATTCACTCTTCTTTTAAAATCAGTCGATAAAACCGCAGACCACAATAAACTCATCCATATAATACCACCAGCATCATCATCATCATCAATAGCTAACAAACAGGTCACTCGGACGTCCGACCGAATTACCATCGCACGTCTCACGGAGTCAGAATCTCCTTAACGGAATGCACGCGTCGGCAAGTATTATATACCGTAATAGTACATAAGTACAAACTCGTTTTCATCCAGTTTTCTCTGATGTCTGTCTCGGCGCGCATAACCCAAATCCGATCGTCCCATTGTTTCGGCCCGGCTGCATCATATATATATATATAATACTCTCAAGACAAATGGGACGTTGGACGGAATACATTGCATTGTGCGATGAGAAGCAGCCGAGTCACGTCGTGTCGCATCGAGTGATGCCGTTTAAGGATGTAAGGTGTCTCTATATGAAGCGAGTCTCTGAGCTCTGCTGGGCAAGATTTTGCCTTTTTCATCATCATAATATAAGGGTGGAATATTCATGCCGATACTCTCGCTGCGAAGAATTTAGAAAGTCAACGCTGATGAATGGAAGACTATTTTATAGTGGCGCACGAAGTACGTCTCTTAAAAGAAGTTACAAACCATAAAAAATAAAAATAGCAATAAAACTTTGTTCTTTATATTATACGAATAAAAAAGAGAAACAGGGTCAGCTGCACCGAAAGTATATTACTATGCATCTTTTGGCTCTTATCTTCTGCACCAGTTTATAAAATGACGAATCGAGCGGCATTTCACGGCGCTTCGATTAAAATTAACGGAGTCTGGCTGACTGCATCTCGCCGCGCATAAAAGGAATGACTATGGCTCGCGATAAAATCCATCCGCCGCGCGACTCGCGAAATCAATTCGATCTGGCAGTTATGCTGCGAACCGATTCCGCTCTTTCACTTCTTGTTTTATTCCTCCTCGTCTTCACCTTCTTCTTATTCTTCTTCTCGTACGTCTGCCGGTTTATTGCTCGCAGGAAATGAGCACGAACTGTGTGTGATGCGGCTAAAGAGCAGCGGATGGCTCGGCTTTTTCTTTACACACTATATATACCTTCTGATTGTTTATCAAGGAGATTTTACGGTCAGCGTCATTAGTATACTATAATACACCGCGACGGGAGATCGTCCTAGATAACTCGGTTAATCAAATTTCCAAGCTTTTCTCGTTGTTTAAGCGACTAAAAAAATGTCAGTATAGAGCGACTTGAAAAAAAAAAACGACGAAATGTTTATCCACTTCCTCGCGGCAGCAAAACAAACGCAGTCTGCAGGTCATCCACTTTATCAAGGCGCGAATCTCAGTATATAAGCTCTCTCGAGTCTCGCCTAATTACGCGCCGAGTCGACTACTTCCACGTGTGTGCGCAACACACATATATACAGCCATCCTAATGACGCGTCGTTCCACAGGTAGCTGCGACTATATATATAGAGAAAGAAACCTCTCACTCGGTGAATGCGTCGTCTTGCGGCCAGCAAAAAGAGACGACGCCGGGATGACGATAAGAAACGGGGGAACTGAGCCGTCGAGCGATGCGACCGAGAGACTATAAAGAAACGATGACTAAGGTGTATATACACCGGAGAGAAGCTTTTTTTATCGCTTGATGCGACACGTGCGGAATTAATATAGTTTTGCTAAAGAGGAGGCAGTGACACGTATAGCTGATGATGATTAAACATTTTTTATCCGTCTCAGGATAAATTGTAAGCGCTTTCCCATCGTTAGCTCGCACGTGTAAACAACGCAGCAGGATTAATTATACCCGTAACGTGAATTTGTGTACAGTATATAAATCGCACCACAGTCCAGCGCAAAAGGGAAAAGCAGTGGCGGCGCAATTACACGCATGCTGTGCGTCGCTGGAAAAGGGAGATCTCATTTACTTGCGCGCACACTTTCTGCCCCAGAAAACTCTCTTGCCTGCTTATACTGGCTCTTTTTAAAAGGCCTATCTCTCTCTCTCGGCACTTTTCTCCTATTCTCCTCGCATGATTAGCCGGAATGACCGAGTCGTCTCGATTTCTTCAACGAAAATCGCGAGAAAGTTGTGAACTGGTTATCTACACTCTACAGCTTATAGCCTTGGGATATTATACACCTAATAAGCTACACGCGTATTATGGCTAATTTTCGTTTTTGTTCCATCACGCTTGATAATAAGGTGTGATAATAGACGGTTTTCCATTTCGGACTTTCAAGATTTAAGGATAATACATGATTTTACGAGTTTTGAGAAAAAAAAGACGAATCGAGCAGAGATGATGATCAAGTTTAAAGATCGTCTTTTTTTTAATTTGCTGTTCTTGCAGCTATTTTTTGGTGGATTTGGTTTTTGTGTAGACCTGTTCCTAATCTTAAGTACGTGGATAATGATACGCGTTACCCTACTGACCATTAACCTAAATCCATATGAAAACCCTAATTGGTCGTAAAGTGACCTATTTATGACCTCATTGACGGTCACTTAGTTACTTTTTATGGCCGGATTATAATCGTAGGAGAGCATCGTATTATGAAACAGCGTCCGTTCAAAAGATAATATGCAAAATTATCATGCAATTATACACTGTTTTGGAGTCAATAAATACACATTATACGCTGCATCATCGTAACTGGAGAAGTACTTAACCCGTAAACGATATTATGGTAACTTGACAGTTCAAGTTCATTTTGAAGAAAATAAAGTTAGTTATAGAAAATCGTTTCGCATAAACGTCGTTTACAATGAAAAATGACGATACAGTTAATTTCGTCTTCTATAATAAAGCGCCCGATATAGCGGAAAAACGTTACGCGTCTTCTATTGCTGATTATTATAACGTGCTATAGTGAGTGCGGGCACAGCATGTGGTGGCCCACTTTACGAACTTGGAACTTTATTTATAGGCGGGGGCGTTGTACGGATTTTGACAAGCTTTTTTTTCAATGACGAGAGTGTGGGGTAAGAGCAATGAACCTCCTCAACATATTTGCGCTAATGATGGGCATGTTACATCATTCAATTAGAGCATGACTACAAAAGCGTCTCGATAATTATTTTGAGATTCTCGTTATACGATTTTTTAAATCGCAAAGAATGAGACAACAGCGCGCTTTTTCTTCTCGTATAATAAGTTTAATAGCTGAACCATTCCTTCTTCTAAATTAAGGCTGCAGGCTCAGTATTATATATTTCAGGCCAATTTTTTCAGAGACCTCCCTGCCATCAGTAAAGCTCAGCTTTTTCCTTCCGCCGACGTGACGAATTCATTAGACGGATCAATTTACGCGAAAATTACAGTAGCGACTGCAGCCGGCGCATACTTTTGCAGGTATAATTACCCACCGCCGCGCGGCACCATCATTATACACATTTCCTCTCCGCTCGCGCAAAATATATCGCGCGCGACTTTTCTTTTTCTCTTCTCCTTCTCGATTTTTTCCGCGTCTTTTTAAATGCCAAGCCGACGAGAAGAAGAAGAAGAAGAAGTGCCATCCACTTTGAGCTTGAAAAACTGGTATCGTCGAGAGCGAGAGAGTGTGTAACGGGACGCGACTGCTTCTCGAGCTTCGGGAGAAATTTTTTCCAGTGTGTATATGTATATATATATATATATATATATTGCGCTCTTCGTTTTTTCTTTCTCTCGTTGGGAGAGCTATAACGAGCGCGCGAGCCTCGAAAAACTGTTTTTGAAGATTTTGAAGATTTCGAAATTACACACATCGGTATTATAGGCATTTAGTGTCTCGTCGCAGCGGATCGGGTTTTTAATTCACTGGGCTACTGCTGCTGAATATACTGAAGTTTTGTGACGCCGAGAATAGAGAGGATATTTATAATACTTCCTTGTACATTACTTTTGCTATTTATGTGCTGCATATAGATTGGGAACAATCTTGGTCTCTGCTCTTTCTTTTTAATACTGCCCATAGACATTCGAATCAGGATCGAACAACGCGACTTTCACAAGGCATTTAAAAATTCTGCGCAACTTGCGTATGTGCTAACAGAGGATCTATCAATTCTTATGGCAAATCGATACACGGAACACTATTTCATAATGGATTAAAGTCTTGGCGAAATGTATACTTGTGTAAAGACGATTTCTGATGATTGTTGGGTATAAAAACAGTGTCCCAAATATCAAACAACTCATAAATTTCTGATCCCTGTCAGACTCAATTAAGGTCTTCTTCATTCCTCCAGCCTCAAAGTAAGCCAAAACTTTTAATAAAGTACTGCACAAGTATAATTAAGTACCTTGATTTACATTATAAAGCAAGACTTTTAAAAATTACAGGTATGACGCATTACGGTATCTCGAATATACACACAAACCATCACATCTCAGTTAGCAAGTATCTGATAAGCTTGAACCACCCATTCGAAAACCACAAACTCCAATATAGCCCACAGCTAAGCGAAATGAATTCTACAGCCGCATATATAGCGGTTTGCTTTCCTTTCTACATAACCAACGCCGCGAAGAAATCGCCTGCAAATCGCCAGCGGCTCGATGCGTTATACTCGCCGCGACACAATGTGAAAGCAGTAGCTGCAACCTGTATCAGCCTCGCGGCTTCTCCTTTTTTTTACTAGCGCGACTCAGCTTTTGTGTCTATATGTATGCGTAGCGCAGTGAAACGATAAAGAGAGAGGAGAGAGAGAGGCTGGACTGTGTGTAGTTGTAGGCAGGAATTTGCCTATCGGCAGAGAGGAATTCGAGATAGGCTCCAGGTGGAGATAGGACCTGGCGCCGGACGTCCTGGCGATGACATTTTTTTTGTTAGAAGGTCGGATTGACTCAGTAGGAAAGTACGTTTTCAAATTTTTTTTTTTAGTGTTCAAAATAAGGATTTTGATGATGGAATGGATACATCCCATTATAGATCCTTGTAATTTATGCTTGCACAGCAGCTTTGTTACAAAAGATTCAGATAATCTGTTTTAAAGATTTATAAGTTATTCAATTATGCATCGATACGTCACTGTAACCGAATCATTGGATAAGCCTCTCATACTCATTTAAAATCATAACAAAAGTATCGGTTCTTTTAATACTCTCTGATGTATTACGCTGTGACAAAAATGTGTTGCGTAAACGAAACCATGAAATACGAAAGGCCGTAAGCAGGAAATTGCATTCATCCGATACTTTTATTCAATTTAACACACTTTGCCTAATCTTTTTTTTTATAAGACAAAAAAAATTTCTCATACAATTTTTTAAAACTTTCCCTGCCAAAAAAACTGTCATCAATTTTGAATAACAAAAACACAACGCCAGTCGCCTTTCATCACCCATCATACGAAACTCCATCAAAGCCCATAGCCGTGAACGTCGAGAAAAAAAACTCGGCAACGCATAATAATATCGCGGGCGTCAAAAAATTTAAAAACCTCATGACTGATTATACTCCCATTCAAGTTCGCGTCCCCGTGCCTAATATTCTCCTGCTTTATATATATACACTCTCGCTTTCACCTTTTTAGCGTGTGCACGCAATATCGCGCGCGGATCTTTTATCTAACTCGGTTAAGCGCTTAAGGGCGAAATTTATGTATGTCTTGCTCTCTTGTCGTGTCTTGTTCGTTATATACTCCGAAACTCCAGCGGTCGAAAATAGAACGCACGGAGTACCTCACGCCGAGAAAAGACGTATGCCCGATGTTACGGCGGCTGCAGCGAGGGAGAGACGGTGCTGCAATAATGCGTTTTTGTAGAGGAAGATAAGATGTAAATGCATGGAATTTCGTGTCGAGGAAGTGAAAGCTTGTGTTTTATTTTTAATCTCTTCATACTTTGTTTTGTTAATTCAGTGATTGTCGCATACTCGTGTGCTGCGGTTAATCGGTTATTCACATTCCGTTGCAAATATCTTTAAACTATATTCCATTCTATTATATTGCAATTAAAAAGTGCAAGGAATGTTCAGGCATATCGAGACCTTGAAAGTACAGCGCGTTTGTGGTATATAGACGCGACACAATAGACAATATGTATAATTATGTGTGGTAAGTGAGAAGAAAAAGTTCACTCCACGCGCTTGATATTGTTAAATAAAAAAAAAGGGAAATTATAAAAGTGAGAACTGCACCTGTCTCTAATAGAACAATAACGTATCTGGATACTGCACTTTGTTACACAAAACGTATACGCGCAGCATATATATCACACGAACTAAAGCCCATGTTGCTTCACGTCCTTGACGTTTCACAGCGCCAAAGTCAAGTTACTCAATTCGAAACCAATGCACAGTCCGACTATAATCGAAAAACGCCGATAAAAACCCTCGTCGGCATACCACTCGATATTTTCATTTCGCGCCTCATTTCCTTCGAAACGTAAGTATATATTGTGTGTGTGTCCCAAAGCGTGCAATATTCCGAGGTGCTTTCCTCTGCCGCGCGCGAGTGATATTATAAACCCGCGACCCACTTTTCTCTCTGTCTACTATAATCCAGTATATATAGCGCTGCATATAATGCAACAACAATGGCAATGGCGGTGTTCGCACTTTTTTCGTCGCGAATCATAACAAGCAGAATATAGAGAGAGAGGGAGAGAGGGAGATCGCTCGGGCGAGATTCCTTTGTCGTCGTTATAGTCGCACATTTTACAACCGATTTTCCGGCCGAGATACGCGCGCGATATTGAAGCTGTCGAAATAACAATGCCGCCTCTCTGAGAGCTGTAATACCATCGGGATGGTAATTAACGAATGGCGAGCAATAAAAATTGAAAAGTTTTGCTGTGTATAGGAGTTTGTATGGAGATTCCGTGCGACGACGAGTTTGGCGATTGTGAGAGAATTTTCATGGTTAGAATGACGATTGTTATTCTGTAGTGCACCTGATGCTCTCTTTCTCTCTCGCCATTACCGTGTGAGAGTGAGTCTCATTCGAGCCGATTGTTTTTTTTTTTTTTTTTTAAGATGCTTATAAACGAGCTCGTTCGCGCTGTTATTGTTCCGGATATTTTCAGCCAAATCGATCCGAGTCACTGCAATACATCATTCTATACATTACACGCGAAAGCTATATATATACGGGAGACAATGTTGTTCATCAATTTTATAGAAAATATTCGGATTCATTACTGGAATATATTCAATCTTGTACAGACTCGACTGCGACTGTTATCCCATAAATAACGGGGCGGTAAATATTAGAAACAGGTTTGCGCGCTTCTGAAATATTCCCCGTGTATAGTATACATAGGTCCATATCGTAGGCTCAACGACATTGACTTATGCCATCAGCATTCATATATACGAATACCAAGAGAGCTGAAACTTTTCAAAAGCTAAAGTAAATCCACGCACACGTCGCGGCGTTTATTAAAAATAAAGAAGCGCCTAATCCCCTCGCGTTATACCGTACTGTTTAATTATCCTTAGCGCCATACATACACGTTGGAGATTCACGTGAGCATCAAAAGTCAGTAATCGCTCTTGCGTGCCAGGCAGATGAGGAGAATCCTCGTTATTATACTCTACACACGCGCTTAACGTTACTTTTCTTCAATTTCTCACTCGATTATGCCTTTCGTTATGAATCATTGTTGCCCGCGCGCTTCGGAATTAACGATCTCGCGCGATATATCGTTTCGAATTCGCGCGTCGCTGCGTGCTACTTTGTTATTAACATTAGCGGGGGATTATAAATTCACGATATTATATGGCGTTTATTTGCGGTGAGTGTGTTTGCGGCTGAGGAGAGGGAGAAGCTTGTTTGATTGGAAAGTCGACGGTGAGGCTAATTACTTCTGGTTTTTGATTCTCAAAAGTTTGGAAAGTTGCGCGCACGGCTTTTTTGCGTGTATTATATAAATAGTGAATTCTTTGAATGAATTTCTTACAAATATTACTTCTGGTTTAAAAAAAATATAACTACGGGCATAATACACTCCTAAATATAAAATACATCCTCTCCTCCAAAAACTTTTCTCACGAACAACAGCCTCTTCGTCTCCAAAAGACACCTCAATCCTCGCACGATTCCAAAAGTCTCGAACTCGTTCCTTTCATATATAGGTATACATATAATCCATCGTCAGCAGCCAGTATAGTAGTCCTCCCTTCCAGCATCACATTTACCTATTACATATCGTTGCGCAGCACGTGCCCGCGCCCGGCTGAGATTTTTCGATTACTCTACGGCCACACGACGGCATTCCACGCGCGGCGCACCCATTTTAGCCTGAGCCGCCGCCGGCTTATATGGCGCTCCGGGGGAGATGCAACTGAAACTATATATCCCGGCGACGATAAGACTTTTTCTTCTTTTTTTCTCTCCTCCTCGAGCTTTATCGCTCTCGAAAGCGCGGGGGCGTACGTAGTATTTTGGTTTTCCACGTGTTGTCGGAGCCGATGTTTTGGTTATACACCGAGAAAGAGAGAGAGAGATGTTTTCCTTAGCTGCATCGGCGGAGAGAGACGGGGGGATCGATGCTACATGGCGTGAGATTTATAAGCAAATAAAAATAAAGCCGATGAGAGAGGAGCTTTTGATTTTTAATTGCTTTTAATTTATCGAGCGTTCGATATGGCGAGAGGATGTAAAAATATACTTTGCCGATCGGGTTACACATTATGGTGGAATGCTTTGTCCGAGAGATTTTACAAGGATATATACACAGCTGTGCAGCTGCCGAGTGGGTTATCTAGGAATTCTCGCTGTCTATGCAGGGACTGGCGGAAAGGAATGAGAGACTATATCATCGAATGACATTTCGGTTTTCCTTAGACGTCCTTATACTACTACCGTAGGCGGGAATTTTCGAAATGCACGCGAGAGAACGACAGGGTTTTGCAAGAGACGACTTAATATTTTCTACTTTCAAAATTTTCCTCGTTATATACTGCCAGCCCGAAATCGATTCTCGATATTACGTTATATACAGAATCAATTTCCCCTCAGCTCGCGGATTCAATTACCCGCCGATTTAATTGTTACAGCGCAACTTCGATCATCTTTCACTTAGCGCGGTAATTGACAGGCGCAAAAGGCAATTTCAAAATAATCTATCTAACTTTGAATATCGCTCGATCGCTCAGCTCGCCGCGATTAACGCCGTGTGACGCTATATTGGTGCAATGCTTCGTTAAAGTCCGTATATACAGCAGTTTATCGATCTTTCCCAAAGATTAATTCGAAAGAGCCTCATAACGACTTTTTCATCAGTTATCCAAAGGAATAATCGGTGAAAGGCATCCCCCCGAATTTATGCTCAGCTTCCTCCACAAGAAAAAAAAGCATCACATAAACCAGAAAAGCAGAGGAGGTATATAGTCGAATGTCGTAAGAGAGAATATATCCAACGCGAGAGAGTCGTGTAGTCCCATCACCGCGGACGTTAACCTGCGCAGGGCGTGTGTATATATACAGCCGACTGTATACTGGCAACGTGCAACTTCCGCCGCGGAAAATGCTAATTGCACTTCAAAACTGCGCTCTCAGCTCGCGCGAGCTTTCTTAGGGTGTAATTGTGCGCTGGAATTCCGTTATATTGTTCTCGCGCTCCTCGACAAAGAGCAGAAGGCATTTGATATTTTTTTTTTCGCGGTTTTTAAAGAGCTACATCGGCCTACGCAACCTCGGATGCGCTGCGGTCAGGTGTTATTCCTTATATACGTGAAAGTAAGATTTCGAAGAGAAAAAGCGGTGAGAGAGAATATTTCAAAGAATAAACTAGACAGAAGCGTGGTGATGGGAAAAGGGCATCAGACTAATGAAATATCGCTCACTTTCTCGCGAGTGTGTATTATAGCTACACGGCGCAAAAAGTCCAGCTGTAATAAATTAAAGCATCATCCGAGAGGAGCAGCGCAACAACAACCCTCATCGTCGTAAAACAATCCGTATACACCTGCACGTCGTTTCTCTCTTGAGAGAAAAACGCCTGCAGAGATATCTCTCGCGAGAAAGTATATACAGTCGTATACGCGAATTCGTCGGGAAACGCGCAATTTCACGCTCGGCCGTCTAAAAATCCGATAGCCTGACGCGAGAGAGAGATAAAAAAGCGTGGCTGTGTGTATAACTCGTGATTTTGCGCAACAGGCGACGCGTGAAAAGTCGCGCCTCCGCGAGTAAGTATAGTCCTTTTTTTTTTGTTGTGTCGCTGTTTTTATATAGAAGCTGAGAGATGATGTGAAAAGGGTCTCGACTGATGGAAGGAGCGCCGAGGGCATATTGATGGATTTTGATAGATCGTTTGGAAATGTTTAATGAGTGTTGCGGCCAACTCGTTCGAGGAGAAACCAATGATACTATTTTCTTCTCATCTGAGAAGTATGTGCTATTTTAATTTTAGCGAAAAACACAGCTGCTGTCGAATAAACGAACACGACTGGTTCTTAATTTTACCCATAATTTATTATATCCTCGTATATATAGCGGCGGACAAAAAGATCGAAGCCAGCAACAAGTTTTTCTGTGTACGTTAACATTCCATAATAACTATACGGAGAGCCGTCCCCATCATAAGCGATGAAACCCGTCGAGACCACGTGCACAATTCGAAACGAGTTTTCAATTTAAAATTCAAATGCGCGACGATTGTAAAATTCTTTCTCCTATACTCTTCAATCAACTACTTTGAGAGATATCACATATAAGCGCGCGACGAAAGAGGCTATAGGTATACGCATGAATTGTTCCCCTGGAATCTCGCTTTTTACGCGCTGCAGCTATTGCTGCATCGCTGCGACTCGAAACATAACTGAAACTCTTTTATATTTAAATTTCAAAAGTCATTACGAAAAGCCTGGAGAACATCAATGCTGTGTGTATTATTTAATTCGTTTCCGGTGCAGCGTATTTCCCAAGTGTTCCTCTCTTAGTATTCGTATATTGCGTCCACGCTACATCAGTATAGATTATCGAATTTTCGAAAATTTACTGTTTCTCATTATCCGCTTGTAAGAAGTTTGTTTATCCGTTCGATGCTTTCCAGTAAACTCGTCTTCATTGCTCGGGCTTTTCAGAATTTTTCTTGTAAGCTATACCCATAGATGGGAGTTTAACCGTTACAAGCAAGTGGAATAACTAGTCAGGAACAGGTCAAAAGTGGAGTATGTGACCAGTCAGCTTTACTCCTCTCGGCGGCGAGATGCACTTGTAGCATCGAGTTTTCACGTGGACTATAAAACGCGCTCTGCTGATCGACGCCGCCGCGCGAAACGGTAGTTTGATACTGTAGCTAAATTTAGGTAACTCGTATTTTTTTTTCTACGCAGAGAAGGATCGAGTAAATACACACAAGTGCAGCGGATCTGTTTGTAGCACAAAAACACACATACGAAAGTTAATAAGTATAGGCTCGTATTTTACACAGCGAGAGAAATATAGCGCTAAAAAATCGACACCAACGAGCGAGTCTTCGAAAACATTCCGGTTTTCCAACCGCAAAAATCCATCTCGCACACTCGAAATCGCTGTGTATAGTCCCGCGAAGAAGAAGAAGAAGAAGATGAAGAAGAACTGAAGAATGCTCGAGAGCTAGAGAGAGAGAGAGATAGAGTGTATAGAGCGTCGGCTCACCTGAATCGACGCGCGCTTGACCTCGGTGTAGAGCCAGTTGTCGGTGGCGAAGGCGATGGCGAGCAGTGCCGTGGCGATGATGCCGGTTATGGACGCCAGCGAGAGCGTCACCGCTGAGCAAGGCATCTTTCTTGATTCTTCTTGGAAATTTGCAAAAATTCTAGGTATCTATCACTGAGCAAACTCAACCGGCGCGCACCTGTATACAGTAGTAGCACTCTCTTTCGAAGGACTCGAAGACGTGTGTGGATGTAGATGTAGTACGTATCACGTGAAAGCCAGGGAGATCGCGCGCCGCTCCGCTGGCATATTCCGCTGCAGGTATACAGAGGCGTATATATTATATATAAGTATACACAGTAGAAGTGATCGCACGGAGTACAGGCACCGGGCACGACCGACTCTGGACTGTGGAACCGAGCGCCTACCGCCGCTTAACGGACTCTCTCTCTCTCTCTCTTTCTCTGTCTATACTCGTTCTCTTCTCGGAGGGAAAGGGAGAGAGGAGGCCGCTGCAGAGCCGCGCCGCGCGGTCCCAGGCCTATACCGCTCTGCTATATGGGAGTGGGGAAACTGGTATGCCGAGCAACAGAGAGGTCCTTCGACGTGATGCGGAGAGGGGCTCAGGTATATTACCTGTGTTTTACCTTCGAAGGTGCTCAACTCGATCCGCGCAAAGAGCTATGCTGTGCAAACGGCTTTTTCCAACCGCGATATGATGGCTTCGAGAAGAGAAACGTGAGAGAGACTATTATATACTTATATATATAGAGAGAGAGAGAGATCTTTTTTTACTCTTCGCGTATAATAGGCTCGTCGATTTATCACACACAAGTATCCGAGTTTTTGGAAGCTTCTTCTTGCCGCGCGCGGCGGGGACGCTCTGGAATGCGAGCGTGTCTGCTGCTGCTGCTGCTGCTGCAGCGCCTGATGTTTACTTCAAAAGGAGAGAGAATATAATCGCCCATCAGGGGGGTATCCTAAGCTCACTTTTTCCTTCGAGCTTCTGTTTATTTATATAAACCTGCGGCTGAATTTACAAGTGCAAAATACTTTGGAAAAAGTTGGCACTGACTCCCCAGGAATTTGCGTATACACGATATAATTCTAGTCGAAGATTAATGCTCCAAAGTGGGTCAAAAATTACTCGGCGTATTATATGCATCTGGATACATGTCCCGGTATGGTAATACACATCGAAGCGCAATGACGATTTCTTCGTGTCGATCTCGCAGTTGATTATATACGATTGCACGGCTTTTTCGCGTAATAATGATTCAGAGAGACGCCTGCTGATGCAGTCGCTGATGCCGCTAATAACTGCTGGAGACGATATTCTCATATGCGCTATTTTTACGCGATGACCCGAAGAGTCGATCCAATCTCTCTCTCTCTCTCTTGCTCGCTATGTTTATACGTTCGTCTATTTTAAAACTTTTTATATACCGGCGAGTTGGGACTTCATGTGTATAATATATATATATATATAGCACTCGACTATATGACATGCCGAGGATTTATTAATGCGTCCGGATGATGAATATTACTCGGGAGTCAAATGAAAATGTCGCAGTGTATTTGTAAATACGACGTCATCGATCGTTTCTTAAATTTAGCTTCGATTTTAAAAGTGTTTGTTGTGTTTTTATCGAGACCGTTTATGTTATTTCTTTCTAAAAGTCAACAACGAGCCGACAAAACAAACACACAAGTGCATCCCCCAACGATTTTCCATTCTCCAAAAAGAGTTCAAATATTGTGTCCCATTCGGATCCCCCGAAACGGATCTTTCGCTCGTTCGGACGCAGGAAATAATAACAGAGATCTTCCCCTCTCTCCGCGTATATATAAGTAGCGACGAAAAATTTCGAGCCGTTCCTCTCTCGAGACATCCGCAGCATCGTCTCAAACACCTGCCGCTCTGAGTCGTGCCCCTCTGCGCGATAACTGCATTACACGTCCATCCCACCGCCGCCGTCGCCGGCCCCTTCGTCGGTATGCAGCAGCAAGTACTTCTCGTGTGTGTGTGTGTGTATAGGTATACAATGCCACCTGTGAGGGAAAGAGCGAGGACGTTCTCTTTTGCTGCCGCTGATGCTTTTCTCGGAGAGACTCTGTGTATCTCTCTTTCTCCGAAGCGCGTTCATTATTACGAGCTGTTTTCGTTATCGCGGATATATGTCTGATGCGTGCGCTGACCTTTCACTTCGTCTGGATGAATTTTCGTTTGGTCCGTTGCTGTCGAATCGAGGTTTTATTTGCAAATATGAGGAAATTATGATGAAAAATATAAAGATGGAGGGGGAAATTTTATGAATTAAACTGTCGTATAGATTGCACGTGACGGAAACTTGCAATCGACGTTTAGATATACTGTCTGGACTTCCTGACGGATATACGAGCTTATATAAGGATCGTCCTAGACAATGACATTGTTCAAATGGCGCGCGGCGTCACTTGTGGAAAAGTGCCATCGATCGTTACACGCTGCTTATATGTGTGAAATATTTATGAAATATTTCATGTTGCTTATTCCGCGATATCACGCTGACGAAGTTGGGGATCATAACACTGCGTGAATAAAAGAAATGAGTGACAGCATAATGCTTGGTAAGTATAATTTATTTATTCTACATTTTATATGACAAAAAATTCAATTTTGGATCCAAAATTTCTGCAGATGATGAGGAATGCGAAGATAATATTCAACTTGATCATATCGTCGATATGGATAATCAGAAAAAAGAGAGAAACTCGACGAGTTCGAGAAATCGTCGAAAAGTTTGTATTTATGTACTTTTTGCAAGTGTCTTAACGGCATTGGTCGGGCTCAACGTTAAATTCATTTTACTCTCAATCTCAAGTAAGCTCGAACCTTGTATTAAATAACCATTTGCTATCGTAAACAAATAACGCACTTTTTTAATATCGTAGAAAACGCCAACGATCAAAACGTCGACATCTCGCGATCGCTCATCATCAGTGACGGCGAAAACCTCTACGCCCTCGAAATGGACTCTATAACCCCGTCTCTTCTGCAAACATCAAAGTACGGAATCGCTGCTTTCGACGTTTACTCGAACGAAACCGTATTGTGGAACGAGTTTCAGTCTTCGACTATCCAGCCCATCTCCAAGTCATACAAGAGCATCGAAGGCACGGAAATCTGGCGGATGCAAGCGATCGCCATAGACCAGGTGAACAAATTGTTCTACATAATTGACAAATCGGCTGGAACTTTGAGTGTGTTGGACGTGCGCGAGGGGATCCACGGCATCGTTTTTTCCGACCTCGTACGAGCCCATGACTTGGCTCTGGATCCTGTCAATGGCGTCATGTTTATTCTTCAACAGTACGATTCGGTATTTATATTTTAAGAATCAAAGTTTCTTGAGATTTAAAGGATATTATAGAATACCTACAATACGTACTTTCTAGATTCTCAGGTGCGACATGGACGGGACATCCAGGAGAGAAGTTATTCAGGACCCCAGCGTCTCGGCGTTTGCGATTGACCGTGAAACAAGGTTTATCTACTTTGCCACAAAGTCCCTAGGTATCAAGGTTGTGGATTACGAAGGTCAGCGTGAAATAAGAATAGTGAAGGTTTTCGTAGAAATACTCAGTCTAGCCCTGTTCCAGAACCAACTCTTCTGGACAAGCTTGCCCAATTCTAGCGACACCAGTAACAGTGAACTCTGGTCTTGCAATATCTTCAAGGTTCTGTGTTACAACGCCACTCGGCACGAAATTTCGTTGAGGAATCCCAGAGTAATCAAAGCATCTTCAACTCTCCAGCCTTTTAACAATCCTTGTGACAACAACGCCCACTGCGAACAATTGTGTCTGTTGGCGTCCAACAACAGCTACAGCTGTGCCTGCAATATGGGCTGGTATTTGAATCCTTCCTCCGGGACATGTCAAGAGGTGATTTTAGCCCTTACGTACGTACAGGGAAACTACATCAGAGCAAAGCATCCCAGTAATGTTCTGGATGCATTTAGCGATATCATAGTACCAAGATCGTTTTATACCGAAACTCTGATACGGAAAAGTTCTATCGATTACACCTATAACATCTATAATTTTTACATCAGCGATGATACCGCCATATACAGTCTGAACAAGACGAGCGAGGCGATCGACGGAGATCAGAAAAAGATATTCACCGTTGGCAAGGGTTCTTACATCAGGAACATCGATTTCGACATCTTGAACGAATACCTGTACTACGTTGTCGAAAGTTCGATCGGCGAACGGTCAATAGCCGTCTTGAGCCTGGCGATGGGTGAGCCTGTTCGAAAGACCAAGGTGAAGTCCCAGGTGGGCGTCTTTCTCATTGGATCGTCATACAGTCTTGTCTGCTCGCTGAACTGGGACGAGATCTTCGGCCCGTCGTTATCAGGTTTCTCGAACACGGAAAACCCGATCGCAAAAGATCACATCAGCAAAACGTCACGTTTGCGCTACTTCGATAAGTACGAAATGGTTGGCTTTGACCTCGTAGGCATTAGGCTCTACTGGATCAGCAACACATCGGTGACGAAAATCGAGTACGTGCATTTCAAGGATGTGGAGTGGAAGATCCTCGATCGCGGAGTCATCGACTTACCGATCATGATGCATCCTATGTCTCTTGCAATGGCTATGGATTGGATCTTCATAGCAAATTTCACAGGTATTTGGCGGTTCGATAGACTAGATGGACACGGAGCTGTTCAGGTTGCGGGATATCTCGGGAGAGATGAAAGACAGATGGTGTCTCACGCAAAGGTCGGTATATACGATGCTCATGACCGTTACACTCAGCATCGACGATTGGAGGAACACCAGGAAATGGAGTTTCAAATAGGCGTTTGAAGCCAAGTTTTGGATCTTCGGTAAATACAATGATGATCTTCGGTGATTTTAAGTGTAAGAATATTGATATTAAAAAAATAAAGGCATCCCTTTTCCCGCATTGTTTATACGACTATACTTGTTGATATGATCACTCGTGTCTCTGCTTGTAAAGACCCTATAGTGCTGCACATCGTCACAACTTTTACTGCCGACACCGGACCAAAGCTTCAGACCGAAAGACTATACTGCACAACGTCAAGAGATATACTCTGCGTCGTTTTTCCGTATATGCTGACGCACCGGAAATTTAATGAGACTCTCGCGCAGATATCGCAATAATATAGGCCAGTAATCATTTTATCCTGGAAGCAGTACAATGTTTCAGTCGTTGGTCACACTTGGATCAGTGCACGTGTATATTATTGTCGAGGGCGTAGTTGTTACGTTTTATAACGGTAGTGTAAAATTCTAGTCAAGAATACGGAATCATGAGTAGAACTACAGCGAGTGAAGTACAAAGTCTGATGTATGGTCTGAGTGCGAAGTACAAGCGTGAGTGTATACTGTCAAAGTCTATATTTTTTGTAATGTACAAAATTTAGTTAACGTCTTATCTTAATATTTTAGATTTTGAAACGCCCGATGTCGAGGAGGGTGCGGTCCATGTTATGTGCGAATCTTTCGAAGAGAAAAGAAACCGATACGAAGAATTAGACGCCTTGCAGCGTTGGTATTTGATAGGAGCATCCGCAGTGATAGTCGTTCTCTTAATCACTGCTGTCACACTCGTAACTATATGGCTCTACTAGCCCAGTAAAATTAAAAAGCGAACATAATATTGAACATATATTGTATATTGTACCTGAATTTCTTTCAAACTGTGGAAGTAATTGTGAAGCAATAAACGCTCTCGCGATTTCGTTTCTCAACAACATCAGCACTGCATCAGCCAAATTTTACGTAAGCACAACATATATAGTCGAACCACATCCTCGTCCGTCCCGCAAAAGCCAATTGACTTCCCACCATCTGCTCGCGAAAAACCAAAGCCACGACACCCTCAGAAAAAGCCATATACACTCCCTGCACTGCGATGTGCATCAGAAGAAGAAAAGGAAGCAGGCATTTTCCCATCATCTCCTTCTCTCAAGAGGACGCGAGGACAGTCGCGCCATTCTTCCGTTTTTTCTCCTAACAGCAGTGTGCAGAGCTCAGCGAGATGAGAACACAGCAGCAGCAGCGAGGATATACCTGTTGCTGCGCCGCCGGCAGTGATCTTTCGCGTTTTCTCGTCGTCGTGCAGCAGCAGAGAGTGAGTCTATGGGTACCTGTATACAGAGAGCAAGAAGATGAAGACGAGAAGGAGATGAGAAATAGAATGAGGGGACTCGAGGGGCTCGACGACTGGAGAAGAGCGAAGAGAGACTGTGGGAGGGAGATTTAGATGTTTTATTTTGCGCGCAGGTGCAGCGCAGCCAAGGCAGGATATATGCGGCTCGACGAGATGAGCGGCCTTTAAGGACGACGCGACTACCCATCAGTATATGTGTGTGTGTATTCTGACTCGTATAGTTGAAGGACGCTGAACTTATGAGAGGAGCATTTGTTGTTTCAATTAAATCTTGACAAAATTATTTAGAAAAGGGCAAATATAGTTAGTGACACCAAGTGTTTATACTATAGAAAAACAATGGATTCCAGGGATTCTACAGACCACCTGCGTGAATTTCCTGGTATCCCGATGAGCCTCGTGTATAAGAACTTCATTAAGACTTCGAGTACAGAAAAAAAAAATCGTTTTGCATGAATATTCAGATTGGAAAGCGGGCCCTGTAAATTTTCCATCACGAACGCGACGTAAATCGTCTAGGCAGTTTGTAATTGTTGGCTCGTCCCGCTATATACGCAGAGAGATTAATTATATCAGCGTGTCCAACGATGTAATATACGGTGCGCAGAGCATTTATGGCTTTCTCGTAGATAATATTGCGGACCACATCGGTTGATGGAAGTAATTGCATTTTTCTATATTTCTAAAATGAAGTAAACAAATATATGACGTCCTCGATAATAGTGTCGTAATATAGATCGAAGCCTCGTTTTCGCTGACCGATTCCAGGACGAAACGATCTATCCGCGCGAAAATGATCTCCGGCATAAGGTGAGAGAAAGAAAATAAAAAAAAAGAGCGATCCGCGTCGAAAGAAAGTAGTGGCCATCCGACGCGGACAATGAAGCGAGGCGAGGAATGACGGGCTTTCCCACAGGCGGATCGTTCCCTCGGCCGAGGATGATCTCTATATAAAGAAAGTCGGCGGCGGCCGATTGACTTTCCCCGCGCGATCGTAATTCAAGTTCAAGTGCCCATCGCCTTCCAGCTGTATCGCATGAGGGAGAAGGAATCTGATCGGGCGAGTTTATTGTGTATATCTTTTAACTCTATTATTAAAAATGTTTCCCTTTATATTATACAAAAAATAAAAAAACTCGTCGCTGCAAAAACTGTAAAAATTTCATTACACACTCTCCGACTTCTCAGTCAAACTCGTCTCTAAAACCGGCCAAAGTTCAGAGTTCCCGCGACCAAGTCAAACACCTGGCTCACACAGACAGTCCCGCCTCGGAAATGTAGGTCCCGAAAACTAGGAGAGCCTAATTGGTCAGCCTCGACCTCACTGTCGCTCTGCTCGCCGATGAACGGAAAACGTATAGGATATAGCCGTACAATAATACAAAGAAGTCCGACGGAGACAACTATATGTATATATTCGACAACGGTACCTCGGGTTAAGCCAACTTTTAATAAGCTCGCGTATAGCCTTTTCCTTCCGACACGCGCTGCAAGTTACGCGCCTGAATCCATCCGTGTATATTTTAAGCTATACACGAATGCTCAGAGCATTGTACTTATATCGTATATAATATACAGGGAGAGAATTCTTTTTTCCTTGATGACGGACTAATCGGAGCGAGGATCGGTGTAACGGTGAACGGCTAGACGAATTTTCGAGGGAACGAAAAGCGACGGTGGAGAATGAAAGTTTTCGACCTCGTGTCCAGATAAGGAAATGCTGCTGCATTTTTTTAGTCTAATTGGGGGCTCGACTTGATTTGATTGTTGAGTATATATACTCGTTATGGAAGTGTTTTGAGAGGTCGTTTTCTTAATTTTCAACTCGATCATTTCACTGATCTTTCACGCAGTTATGTAAACAATTGCTTTATTTCAGAATTTTATACGCGTATATTGTGGAATAAAAGTAGGTTAACTAAATCGGATCTGCTATCGTTCCAAATTACAGTCAAACTCATATAGAGAGATGTCTGATAACTTAAGCCAATCCGAGCTAACAACAACAGGTAATTTCAAAATTCAAATCAAACATTTAATCACGAGGTATATTAGACCTCCCACTCCACTGGCCGACAGAAAAGAATCAAAAGCGTCGATTTTCCGCAGCTTGCCTACCAAAGCCCTCATCAGACTATATAGCTCTGGGAACAAGAAAGAGCGGAAAAAATCCACGAATATATACACACACACAGGTCTCTCCGGCAATCCACTCGCTCGTCGATTAATACCGTTGTGCAGCTCGCTTTCCATTCGCGAGCCGGCCGTTTCCGCTCACGGCGGAAACTGTTACCCAACCACACGGCAGACTGCAGTCAAAAGGATCAGCCGACGTGCGGCAAAAAGTAAAGGGCCCAATCGCGTATAATACGCGTGTTAACGCACACGCGATTTCACCGTCGCGCGAATGTTTATCGAAAGTGCGCAAAAGTTTGCGTGGAAGCGTGAGTTTTCGACGAGACGGGGAGAGGCTTTTGATGGGGTGCCAATTATGGTAGTCAGGCTTTTAATGAGCGGCTGAGATTTATCAGTTTGGAATGATCCTTTGGATGTGTTACTTCTTGATATACTTGCTATATGCTGCAGGTGATTGTGGCGAGAAACTCGTTTTTCGGCAGTGAAAGTGAGGTTTTAATGTTTGATTGTGCTTTTTGCGAGTGCGAACGAGAATGAAGCAGAGTACAAATATATTGCATTTTATTAACTCTCATATATACAAGATGCGCGATTCTTTTGATTACTCGCAATTAATTATCAAACAAATCAAAATTATTAAAAAAAAAAACATTCGCAAAAGCCAACAATGATCTGTGTAAATCGTAAAACCGTATTTGAAACTCTCAGTTGCGTAGTGAATTAAAATTAAAGCTGTCGGTATATAAAATCACAAAAAGCTAGCAAATAAAAATATTCAAATACCAAAACTAGACGCTGCAAAAACTCATCCTCGCCTCCCGGCCTCTTATACGCAAAAACGTGAGCAGCAGTCGTTGCTCCAATTTACCAAGCACGTCGAATCGTCGCTCTCGCAACTTCCTCGGGGCGTAAGCACAAGTGCTACTCGTACGTATGTACATACCTATATGTACGCTCTCAGTTAAATTTCAAGATCGAGGGATCATACTCGGTACCCTTGAAAGGCGATCCATCGGCGTTCCAGGCTTGCTGAAGTATCTTCTCCATTCTCTGAAATGAGAAAACAAGAAAGTGCGCTCGTCTTTTACACACACACACACACACACATATATACGTATACAACTTGTGCCGCTGATGCAGCGACTACTATACGACTAGTCGAGACTCGCTGATTGTTGCCAGATTTCTCTTTCTCTGATCTTTCGCTTCTTACCGACTATACTCTTTGCTCTCCGGTGAGTATATAGACTCTCGTTTGTGTTTTGACCGCTCGAGTTGTTGCGCGCTTTTTTGAGCTTAACGTTGATATTCTTCTTTACGAAGGTTAATTTACTTCTCGACCGGGTCGTAACGAGGAAATGCCGCCGAGCACTTTTTAGTTCTGCTTTACTAATTATAGAAATTAATACGCGAGAGGTTCAATGTCTCTTGATCGAGTTATTACGCATGGATTCTCGTTCTCGACTTGTAATTGTTCTTTTATGAATGTAGATAAAACGTTACGTCTAGCGCGAAATGATCGATGGTAAAATGTAACGAGATAGCGAAAATGACTCGGATTAAAAGTATCTAGGAAACGATATAGACCGGTGATTATATTGAAAATTAAAAGCTGCGTTTCAGGATAAGGTGGCGGTGAAAGTAACGGCATTAATGTTATAGGAAATCGCGTCGAAAACCTGAATTTGTTATAACAGACGTTTATCGTCTTCAATGAATGAAACGTGTACTTGAATTAACTTTTACTTTTGTCTCGAGATAATGACGAACGAAAAAAAAAAGGTAAACGAAATGCGCTACCTGGTTTCAATATTTCGCACAGTAGGCTAAAAGAATACGCAGTTAAAACAAAACGGTAGCCAACGATTCATAGCGATTTTGCAAAAAGACCACGCGAGTGTCTCAACAGCGTCAGATTCGATCTCTCTTTCTCTCTAACTAGTTAACGCGCGCGCGAGCGCGCAATATCTCTCCGTCTTTGTCCAGGATCTTCACTCCTCTGTATGCACACAGCTGCGTATATTTATCTCTATACCTGCAACTACATGCTGGCGCACAGCGATGCGCACTTACGATTTGGTCGGACGTAGGTTGGCCAAGCAACTTCCGCCTCTGATTCCACATGAGCTCCTCTACTTTCATCTGCTCGCACTCGGCCATTTCCTCGAGATTCCGCGAGCAGTCGATCTTGCTCAGCTCGATGCGCGGCTCTCCGTCTACCAACGACTCCCACCAGCGCTCCAACGCCTTTTCCAGATGCAACTGCAAGAACATTTTTTCAATTTATACTTCATCCTTTGATTGAGTAGTTTCCGTTGCTGTATACTGGAAATTAATTTAAAGCTAACATTCGTTTTACTTGCGGCTTTAAAAAAAGAAGCTTTCATTATTTTCAGTGAGAATGAAACAGGTACTGTATTATTATTACCGCAACTCATCAATTTACCTCACCATTCAACACTTACACTAAATATAGATTAAAAGCTCTTACTGCACCTCATAATTTTCACGCGTATAATAGCTGCAGGTCTTATATAGGTATATAAAGAATCGAACAGCCAACCGATCTTATCTATATCACTGAAAAAAAATCACCGACTCACGCTTATGTGTTTCCCTGGCTCGAGGCACCAGTACGACTCCGAGTTCTTGATCTTAAACGAGAACCGCCCCTTGAGCAGTGTCTTCCAAACCTCGACTCCTTCTTCGCTGGACTTCACAGCCACCTCGATCTCCTCGGCGCTAAGCTGGACCCGCACATTCTTGGAGGTGTGTGCCTCCTCAGGTAGATGCACGACGACGTCGAGTTCGCTTATAGACTGGCTCCAGCGGTAGTTGTCGTACGAAGCGCCGTTGTAGCAATCCGAGACACTAGGTTTTGAAGTCTTCGGCTTTGCTTTTGCTTCCTGCACGATAATTTGACGGTTAAAAAAAAATATTTTTTGTATAAGTGTATATACTTACTTTTTTAGAATCTTTATCTTCGATTACTTGGATAGTTCCATCGCTACCGACTGTGACCTCCTCTATCGCAGGTGGAGCCGCTTCAGTTTGTGTTGGAGAAAACTCGGATAGGTTTTTTATATTTTTCCATTTTCGTAGAGAGGTGAGAACGAGCTGTTCAGTTACACCCGGTGGAAAGCCGAGGCGCTGATCGGGTGCTGATTCGACGTAAAAGTCAGTGCTGTAATTGAAACAATACTTTAATTATGAATTTGCACAAGGATAGATAATACTTATTTAAATTTACCGCGCTTTAGATTAAGTCTTATTATTTATACAGATTAGAATACTAAAAGATTGTTCTTTTCATAGATAAGCAGGATACATGCTATTCGATATTATAAATTATTGAACAATATTAAATAATGAGAAACACTGTTCGTATTAAAGGGGTAAATTTGCCCATCATCAAGGTTGACAACCATTTTTAAAGAGCCGTTGAAATTTGTGCCGCACTCACACCAGTGATCAACTTACCAGCGATACAAGAATCCGAAAAAACTGTCAAGAAAACCAGCGATGTTCTTCTCCTCGCGAAGAATCTCCATGAACGCATGATCGTGCTTTGGATCCATTTAAAACTGCCTGTTATAAGGATACATACGAGTTCAATATACGTTTGTTTGTTTGTTGACAGTCGCGAATTTCGAGGTTAGAAACTCGTTCTTCCCCGTCATCTCGCGGCTGAAGAACGAACATCGAAAATAATCGCCGAGAGATTATTTCAACATGGTGTCGTGTTTTAGCGCGTTGGTTTGAAATTTGAAAGTCACAATTTTTTTTAAGTCTACTTATTTAATTAATGACAAAAGTATTCGAGATCAAGAATGACGGCTAGAAAACTGCTATCATTAGTTTTCGTTCGAAAGCAAGCAGAAATTCTGCTTGGAATGAAGAAACGAGGCTTCGGCGAAGGGAAGTGGAACGGTTTTGGCGGTAAAGTCGAACAAAACGAAACTATTCTGCAAGGAGCAATACGGTAAATTAGGAAATTCTATAGAGTAAACACTACATTTGCTTTACTGTTTGTATTTATTTTTGCAGAGAACTCCAAGAAGAGTGCGGATTAACCACGTCAGAATTGCGTAAAATAGGATTTCTAGAATTCGAGTTTGAAGGCGATCCAACCCTTTTGGAAGTTCACGTCTTTGAGACGTACAAGTATAATGGTGAAGTCACTGAGTCTGATGGTAAGAACACGAGCTTCAAATGCGTTAATTTTTAGTGTCACATTATTTACAATCTAAGTAATAAATACTTTACAGAAATGCGGCCGCAATGGTATGATTTGAAGAACATACCTTTCGAGAAAATGTGGCCAGATGATGCCTACTGGTTCCCATACATGCTACGCGATGAGCCGTTCAAAGGATATTTCTTGTACCGAGGCATCGACGTTATTCTTAAGCATAAGCTCGAAAAGCTGGACTTGGGAAAGCTTAACACTATTTAAATTATAAGGAAATTTCTTCTTTTTTTTGTAACGATAATATTTTTATGAGAAAGGTTCGCATGAAACAGAGGAAAATGTCGATTTTACAAAAAGTTTTTTTTATTTTCATACAATCAAGTCAATAATTTCTAAAGCTACGTTCATAGTTTGGTCATTTACTAACACTATATCGAATGCTTCCATAAATTGAGACAAACTCTCCTTTGCCTAAAAAAGAAAAATTTTAGTCAATCATAATTCAAATAGCAATAGTATCAATGTAATTAATATTTATAGTAGATCTGACAATCAAATAAAGAAAATAATATAGTTTTTCAATGAAACGCTTTTACTGACATTCGAGTATTTTAGGTACTTATAACTCACGTTGTAAAAGAATCCAATCCGTAAAACGCAGTTGTCTACACCCACATCAGCCATCGACGCGTCGCCCAATGAATCTCCCATAAGAATGACATTTGTGCGTTCGTGTAAAATTTTAAAATAATCATGTTCCACGGTATGACTGCTTTTGTTGAAAGGGTGTATTAGTCGATTTGAATTTTCGAAACCGTTCAAGGTATCGCCGTCAAATTTCATAAAATTTGAAATAATTTTAACGTTCTCGGATAATATTCCTTGGCATTTCAGGATACTCTCCAATACGTCACCAATGCCAGCGCTAAATACGAGAATGGGAATATCGAATTTTTTTAATTTGCCAAATAAATCTTTCGTTCCGTCTCGGAGTGTATGCCAGTAAACTTCAGCCAATTTATTTATTTCTTTACGATCGAATGTGATACCCTGCAGATTTTCATGTGTCTCCAAGTACCATTCATTCATAGCATCGATTTTTTTGTCCAAAGAAATGTTTGGATCGATTTCTATGGGCTTGTACTTTAAACGAAGCTCGTTATCTTTCTTTACGCAACTTTCTGGTATCTGTTTGCAACTGAGGAACATCACTGAATAAAACAAAATGATAATTTTAGAAAACTTTTGTATATATTTATATTATAGTTAAATTGCTAATCAACAAAAATTCTTACCCACAGAGCTGGGCACAGGAGTTCCATTATCGTGTTGTTTGGTCAACGTAAAGTCAAAATCTGATACAATCTAGAAAATTGTAATAATTCACAGTTATAATTTACGTGTGTGTACATACATACGTATGTTTTTCAAAATTACATCCTAAAATTTAAAAAAAAATTACAAACCTGCAGGTTTTCGGGACCTCCAATAACGATTTTGTTAATTTTTTTCATCACTTCAGCTTCATTTTTCATGTGTACATTTTTATGCTTTAACGATGAAAGCTTGAATAAAAAAAAAATAATAAATAATTTATAATTCTTATAATCGGATCAACATTTAAAGTTTATTGATTTGAACGAAAGGATTATAAATTGATTGACATTTGAATCTAGCGCGATTTCATTCATATTGTCGCTCAGGTTTTGCTAGGTTCACTTTGCACACATGTGTATAATATATACCTTTGTGTATACAATATATGTGGCATATATACAATTGATCAATACAAAGACTACAATTTGGTAAAATTCGAGAAAATTTTCATTATTTGAAAAAACTATTGACTTTCACTTGATTATTAATTTAAAACACCTTATTATTACTACTAAATATCTTAAACATAACCTACATTTAACATATTGTGAACTGCAGTAATATCCATTTGTTACTATAAATGTGTTTTCCAGTTTATGTTATACTGGCAGATCTTACACTGTTAGATTGCTAATGAAAATTACTAACAATATATCAATAATATTTGGTTCTAAAAAGATTTTCTGTACTCCAAAACACAAATATTTGCAATAGTTTTCCTTTACAACTATACGTATGTATAAGTATATTCAGTGGCTCAAACAAACTACCGTAAGTCACTGAACCAACTCGACGCGTACACACTTCATTCAACCTTGCTGTGCTTTTTAATAACAGTAAAAGTAGATTCTGAAGGTTAATGAAAAATATTGATAAACATCACACAGTGACTACTTTGCTAACTTCAACTGTAAGAAATGTCGCGGATAGCATATCAAATGAATCGGGAGTAATAATGAAAAAATTACTATTTATTATAGTAGTATATATAACAATCTTTATTTACTTATTATCCCTGACTTAGAATATCCTTCTATAGGAAATCTCGTTAGTGACGAGAAAAGTATTTGCGATATACAATACATTTGTGGATATATAAATATGGAACAGATTTGCGACGGAATCATATCGTGACTATAATTCATTATAAATATTAACAACTTTTATATCATAATATAATTCGCATTATAATCAATATATATTTATACATCGTTCATTACAGTCAACAACAATGACTTCCCTACCAAACAAACGATAATTTTGGTATAAGCGTAAATATTATAATATGTATATAAAAAAAACTGGCGCAGGTACGATAGCGAATAGAGTAACGAAGTTTTAAAATCATGAAAAGGTATAACCATCCACATCCTTAAAATAAAAATGTTTTAGTTATAAGGCTTACAATGATTATATGCTTTATAAGACGTCCGCGTCGATAATCATATCATAAATATATTAAATTACAAGGCAATACGTTTTATCGTCAATAGATCGCATTACAGTGATGCAGAAAACACACAAAATGGCGATACATTATTAAAAAAAAATTATTTCAATAAGAAATAAGCTCGTAATTTCTAAAATAGATTATATATATATATTTTTTAATTAAACAAGTCGACCAGTAGTCTGTACAGTAGTTATAATATCAACCAATGTGTAGCATGAATATGTAAAAAAATTATAGCATCATTTTACTGTAAAAGGATCATATTATTGCTTCAATTACTTTCGTAGTCTTATTATGGGAAAATATTTGATTTACGTACGTTATCTAAAAATAACTACGTCAAAAATGTCGTCTTAATGTAGCAAGATAAATTTTATAACTTAAGGAATTAAGTTTTACCGAATTATGAAAATCGGAAAATAGTCATGAAGCACACACAACAAGCACAACATTTCTTATCGTCTTATGGAATCATTCTAAACGATCGTTTTTGATAATCCATATACTTTTTAGCGCTAAAATTGTTTGCTCGTTTCTAAACTTCTTTAACAAACGACCATTTATAACTAAAGTAATCAAGCTCTTTCAATTCACATCGATCACGCAGAAAAATTCACTTCACTTATCACATTTCATATTTTTAAAATATGTCAGGACGCAAGTTGTATCACTCATAAGTCTAAAAGAAGAAAAACTTACTACATTCGCTTTTAATCGTAGCACAAATTGATTACCTGAGTATGCGGAATTTTTCAGAACATTTATAAATGCATTTATTAACAAATTAAGAAGTTCAAGAAATAGAGTTAAAACAAAATTTACACTATAAACGAATGTTTATCAAAAGATGCTGCCTTAAACTGTAGTATGTTATTAAGGCAAATATCTGTTAGATTTGAATAAACTGTGAAAAGTTTGATTATATGAAAATTTTTCTAAAGTGTTTCTAATTTTCAGTATTGTAGATACTAGTTTATGCAAATTAAAAAAAAATTATTTTAATTATACTATAAGAACTGATTACATTTCTTGAGCATAAATTGCATTTAAACAGTATCAGAAATACAGCTGTTATACGCGAAATATATTAAATTTAAAAACTGCTTTTAAATTGTAATTCATGTTAAAATATCTTCTGTAAAAACTATATAGGTTTGTCATTATTATTACTACTTTCATTCTAAATTTATAGATCAAAAAAATATATTTACAAATATAATATCGCAAATGATCAAAGAATTCGCTCCTGGAATCTGACAAAAATATACATATATAATATAGAAATCTTGTATGAAAACATTTCGAGTTTACAAGAGATCATTTTTCAAACATTAAAGCCACATATTATATAGAGATCGTAATCAGAGTATGTAAAACTCTATCAAAGACGAAGCAAAAAGCTTAAAAGAAACACGTTATTGTACGTACTGACTAAAACTTGTCGTAACATCTTAAGCAAGCTGCCTTATTTCATACCTGACATAATAACTAGTAGTAAACAGAAATCGAAAAACTACTCTGATTAAATTATTCCACGTCATTATAAATCTAGAATAATTATTATAAAAATATCATGTCTGATTTTGTCTACACCCATCACTAATATCAACTATATGTAAAGCACGCTTATAGAAGAAAGTGATTTCAAAAAGTGAAAATTTACGTACTGTACATCCATGATTAAAGAATATCCGGTATTCTTTAAAACATTCTGTGGACTGGACGTTAAAATTTTAACTTTGCTTTTTTTCTAAAAAAAATCTTTGCACCTTTTTTAAAATAATTCTTTGTCGGTATTGCGTTTACAATAAAAATGTAAAGTCTACTTTCTATCATTTTAGTTCTTACAGAAGAAACAAATATATATTTTCAACAGTATTTCATTGATTTTTATCATTGAAACTGGCGTTTTAAGTTGTAATTTCCAAAACCTACATTCATTTTTAAATTGCGGTTTTGATAAAACAACATTCAATAATTAAAAATGTCATGTGTCACGTTGTCTACTAAAGGAATATTCCGTTAATAATTAATCGTCACCTCTTTTAAAACAATTGTTGAAAAAACAATTGATTAGCCCTTTAAGCAGCAGACCAATGTTCTGATCTCCACAGCAACGTATACATATTGTGTTGCAAGTCTTCAGCTTCTAAACAATCTATCGGGAAATCTGTATACCTTGAAATTAAACTTCTATAACCTTGACCCACTGTCGTCATGATCTGTTTCTTTTTATCTGGCGATTTAAAAGAAATGATCTGGAAAAATTACATAATTAATATTTGGCTACTTAAATTATTTAATTTGTTGAGTTTTACAGCAAATGTCTCTTACTTGTGAAACTTTTCCTTCAAATGGTCTAAAAACCGTAATAGGGCGGAGTGAATTGCACTCTGCTACTACGATACAACCCCATGTTGTTCCTATATACAATTGGTTCATGCAGGTTTCTAATGCAGTTACTTGGCACTTTTCAGTTGTGAGATTTTCCTCGATTGATATTGATTTAAGACTTTCTGAGCAAGGCACCAACTTAGACATATCTAACTTGTTGACAATCTGTTTCGTATCAAGATCCCATTGATACACAATACAACCTGGATACGTATAACTTAGCACTGAATTATCAGCACTTGTCAGATATGTCGCGAACAAATTTTTACTGGCTGTTTCGCCGCTGACGTGAGCCAACTCCTACATTTCAATATACAAATTATTTTGTTATTCATAAAATTAATATAATCAAGCTTATGTATACATATAAAAAATTTATTTTACCTGAGTCTCGATAAGAGTACTATCTTTAAGCGTATAAATTGATATGCGCCCAAAGCTACGTCCAGCCCACAATTCGAGAACACGTCGTTTACGTGGGACCGCTGCAAGAGAGTATACTTTCACATTGTCGTTTGAGGCTTCAACAAGATCTATTTTACGACATTGTGTAAAGCAATTAGCGATCAGAACTATTTTGCCGCTGTGCAGCGCTACAGCAAAGTATTTCAATTGTTCCAGATAGATGAGGGCCACAATTTTGGATTCCTAAATAAAATTATTTTATTTCCAATGTATAATTAATATTATCGATAGATTCAAGATGTAATAGTTTACTTTTTGAATATCAGGTTCGAGTCGGAAATTTCCAACGCAGCCAAAGTTTGTACTTAAGTAGATGTGCAACTGGCCGGTGTTGTCGCCTATCCATATATAGCCATCCACACTACACATAGCATAGGGTACCACTGGGGTATCTATTCGCACGTGTTGGAGCCAGCCTTTTTGCGTACCCAATAGCATGTCTACTTCTCCATTGTTGTGACCAAGCCAGATCTCATTGCCTATGACGTTTTCTTCCAGTTGACGGTTCATCATCGTAATTGCGGTTACCTGCAACAACCATGTGATATAAATTAATTAAAAGTTATTCCTTAAGTTATCGTACGTGACAGTATGTAATAACCTTATAAAATACCTGAGTTCGTTCTGTTAGCAATGTAACATCGATCAAATGCGTGAATTCCGGAGCCGAGGCGATCGACACGATCTGGCTAGCTGTCGGCCTGTCCTTCGGATTTTGAGCCCAGCATATCACCATCAAATCCAGCGCATAACAGGGATGTAGTGTCTCCGTATAAGTCAGTGGTGGCCTGCCACCTTCCAGGATACACTCTTTAACGGCTTCATGGCCTTCAAAAGGCTGCCTCAGAGTTATCAGTTCGTAGATGAACATGCCGAAGGAGAATGAGTCGACTTTCTCCGTGTACTCTTCTTCGCCATTATACTTGATGATCTCAGGTGCCATAAAACCTTCAGTGCCACCGAAGCCCTTAGCTCCCGAAGGTAGTGTCAGTCGGGAGATACCATAATCTGCAACTTTTACGTGAACTGGACGCTCGTGATAGGTGTCCTGGAAAGGCAATGGCATCTGCCATACAAGTACATTTTCCGATTTCAGATCCCTATAAATAAAACGTAAAGAATTGTTTGCTAGTCATTAGCGAAAAAATAACAGTATGAGATTATCAGATATAAAGTAAAATTCTTACCGATATATTACATGTTGCTGATGAAGATACTCTACAGCCTTTGCGACCTGCAGAATAATAGCTTGTAGCGTGTATGGATCCAGTTTAGCGCCTGATCGTCTGTAATTTTTCAGAGCATTGTTGAGTGCGCCTTCGGGCGCCAGATCTAATACCAGAGCAAGTGGACTTATGACAATTCCAATGAGTGGTACAATATTCGGATGCCTGAGTGTTAACAGAATATTCAATTCCTGTCGAGCTGTGCAGTAGGCCTTACAAGCATATTGAAGAGGATCTCTATCCCACTTGCTCTGGGCAGCTTTGTAAGCTAGTACAGCAGATTGTTTAGAATTAGGACCTGGTGGAACTGGTTGCAGCATTTTCATAGCAACATCTACACGCTGATTTTTTCCCGGTAGCTTACACGTACCCTGAGTAATGTAATGTAAAATTGTAAAGAATATATGCTATCAACTGTTACAAAAAATTAAAAATTTTTAAAAACCTTAAAAACAAATCCAAAGGCACCACGTCCAAGCATTTTCCCTCGCTTGATGTCATCAGACTTGATAAGATGCTTGACACCAAGATCCATGAAAATTATATCTGGTGCAATCAGTGAGAGTGAAATATCTGAATGTTTAGGACAACTAATAGCCTTGTTACTGTAAGCTGATAAAATACATTCTTCTACCATCCACGAGTAGACGATCTTTTCTTCAGATGAAAAGTTCTTAGGAATGTCAGGATGACCCTCGAATGATGGCATACGACTGGAAGTGGAACTGTCGTAGCCTACGCCACTGTCACCGTCGGATTTGTAACTATCTTGGCTTTGACGCTCCTTGTTCATATAGTATCTGAGAAATAAAAAAAAATTATAATTTTTGTTTAAAAAAAACATTTGTACGTATTAATTAATAGTAAAAAAACGAAATACATGAGTAAACAAAGTAACGACTGCATAGAAGCTATAGTATACTACGACTAACAGAAATCTATGTATATGTTCAGATAATAACCGGCAAGCCTATATGCGGATAAGAAACATGATTTAAATCGGCTTGAAAGGCAATTTAAGAGCATCAGAATCAAATTGTGTAATAATGAGCTTACGGATTTTTTATCGCTTATGTGACCGTCCTCATATTTAGAGACACGATTTTCCACCCTGATACTACTAAATCGATTAGAATAGAAACATAAAATACCTTGGTATATCTTCTGAAGATTGCTCAGAATCATTACACGACTCATTTTCATTTTCCCCATTATCAATCAGACATCGTGGACAGGGAATCAATCTCGTCACCAGTAGTTTTCCCTCCGACGTGTGTACAAATCTCGTACCAAGCGTGGGGTACCAATCCTCCAGCAAAATATCAATGTGATCGACGATCAATGCCAGAAGCTGTGGCATGCTCTCAGGCTGAGGTTCCACTACAATAGCCTGGTAACCCATCGGTTCTTCATCATCATCCGAATCCGTTGAGGGAATTGGTTGCTTGATTACTAGTGTATCCACCGGGAACCAAATTTCAAGTATAGCTGAAGATTTGAGATCTACACTACACCAGATACCATCCTGTTTTAACTTGAATTTGTGCTGCCTGTAGTCGTGCGGAGAATTTCTAAAACTGTAATTCACTTCCTTGAGGCGAAGTAAAGTAATTCCAGCGTACCGAAGCTCGATGCCCGTTTGCCAAAGTACCCATTCGGCATGAGTCTCTAGCAGCGCAGCGAAAATCTTGTCGTCGACGAAATCCTTGAAAGGTGTTAGGTAAGACATAACGATTTCCACAATCATATCATCTGCAAGGATTCTGGTGATTAAACGAGACCAGAAACCGCTAGGAAAGTAGGACATTAGAAGCAAGCGTGTGATCGAGCAGTCTGCCTGTGGTCGAGATGTTAACACACTTTCGGTGTTGGTGCTGGATTTGTCAACACTCGAAGTCTGTCCAAAGGAAACCATTGGAGATGTTATAATCTTTGTTCGCATGTGCCAGCCGCGTGATTTTACCGGGATCTTTATAGTAATGTTGCTACGTAGAAGATCTTCCTCAGTAGGTAGTAAAGACGGGATCAAAAGGGTTCTATAGTCCCAAGTCAAAGCTACTTCGAACTTATTCAACAAACTAACTATGTACCTAAAAAATACGCAAAATTAAAATGATATTAAGTTGGTGGAAATCTTAAAAAGTATCTACTTGTAATTAAAAACTTACCCTTGCGTATCTGCCGTAGAAATTGTCGATGACTTAAACACGTGTTGTATATCGTCAAGTTTCATGATTCCCGATCTTGCAAATGGATTGATCTCTCTTATCGTAACTACATGCGCGAGCATATCGCACAACCATTGTGGATCTAAGAAATACAGATCTTTAAGTGTTGCGTCGTCATAGTGCAGAATAATACCGTTCTCGTGCAAAAATAATGTAGCTTGATGGAGTTCTGCTGGATCCCTGAATGATCTGTGCATTTTTTGCAACTCAATACTAACAGCCGAGTAGTACTGATCTGCTCTTAAAACTGGATCTGCTCCACATAGTCTTCTTTCATGAGCTAATTGAACCACAACATCTTCGAGAGCCAAATAGCTTGCTGGCACTCTCTGCTCCAACAAAAGCTCTTTTGATCCAGGCGACCTCAAACTGAATACTACATCATAGATTAAATTGCAGAGCATTTTAATGTTATGTCTAGTCTTGCAACTAATTTCGATTGTTTCCATGACTTTCGGTAATCCGCATTTTTCGGCATCCACTACGTTGATAAACTTGTCGCGTATATACTGCTGCAGTGCCTCGCTTTGTTCGTACGCTATATCGTAGTGAGTACCTACGATAATGACAGGTGAATTGGGGGCTCGACTCTGAATGTTTACGAGCCATTGAAATATCTCGTTAACACCCTAGAAAATTATAAATATTATTAATATAAAAATCGTACCTAATTATACGAATAGTTTATCGATATTTACCTTGAAGCCATCGATAATACGCCAAACGACGAGATACAAACTACGCTTAGACAAAAAGTACTGATGCGTAACATAGTACTCGCGTTGACCACCGAAGTCCCACGTACGAAAATATACAGGTCCGTGAGAAGACTGACCTCGTACTTTCTTCTCATAAAGCCAGTCACCAATGTCCACGCCAACAGTGGATATCGTAGTTCCACGAGCAGTCTTCGAATTTATGTTCTTGTTGCCCATGCGTTTTGCCCAGTGATCTGTGGCTTTCTTCTTGTTGGGTACCTCACCCTCCTGGCGCAGCTGTTCGAGTAAACTAGTTTTTCCTATGCCTTGAATGCCAACTATCATCAGTTTCATCCTAGCGTAAGGTTTCGCATCTTCTAGAACGGACTTCAGATACCCTATGACGTCCATCGTCTTATATTTCTTCGACTCGATCATTGATTTTAGAGGTTCTTGCAGCTTGCACCCTTGAGTATTAAGATTCCACAATCTTGACAGCAATCCCATCTGCGGCGGTAACTCGGTTATATCACTGTTACCGCTGACGTTAAGTACTGACAGATTATTCAACTCGTAGATGTTTGAGGGTATTTCCTACAATTGAGGTATATAAAAATTTAATTTCCAGAGATTTCCCAAAATTCGCGATATTTGCATTATTATTATATTACCTTGAGCTGATTGTTGCTCACGTCAAGCATGCTGACGTTCGGAAAGAGAAGGTACATCTTGGGTGTTGAATGACTGGATTTGGAGTCTTTGTCCGAGTCATCATCTACAAAGTAAGGGGACTCGCCGTCGTCCACCGACGTCAACTGTATCCTCGTCAATAGATTATTGGCAAGTACAAGAGTACGCAAGTTTTCCAAGCGTAAATGACGACGGTGAGTGCAAACAGACATGAGAACAACGTCACGCAGGGAAGTCGCGGTTTGTCGGTTCGTAGGTCCCACGGGAGATTGGACACCAGTGGATGGACAGTAGCATGCAGTATTTGCCTGTTCCATCTCATCAGCACCATCGACCTATTAATTCAATAAAGAATCAACAGTATTCAATAATATTCAGTATTTTTTAATTATGAAATAACTTCTGATTTAACAAACCTGCGGTAGACTTGGCCAACAAGATATCTGATTATTAGATAAATCCAGCTGTTTTAGAGTTGCTGGATACGAAGTAATGTGGCTCATCGATCTTAACGAATTATAAGCCATATTCAGTCTCACAAGACTCACTGCTAGGCAGGGTAGTGCTACGGGAATGCTATTAAAGAGATTATGGGCAAGATTTAATGATGCCAGCACAGATTTATTACCAGTCTGTTCTGTATCGTCTGATATTTTTTCCATTACCTGATGACAAATAAAAAATTGTGTTAAACGAAAGCATCATAAGAGTGGACGAAATGATTCAAATGAAGTGAGCTCATGATTAGCTTACTTGCACAGACTTGGTCCACACGAAAGGCCTTTCCATCTCTACAATCCTGGCATTGGCAATCTTGGAAAAGTACGAATCGAATTCAACCGACTCATCCCTCGGCAATGTTAACTGTGTCGCCAAATTTCGATTGCTCGGACTGCTTGTCAACGAATCTTCTCTGCCTTTTCTACCGATATTCTGAAAGACCTGGCTGGGCAGGTCTCGTAGCAGGTTAAAGGAAGCGTTGAGTTCTTTGAGCTTGGGTGCGCGCCATAGGTTTTCCGGCAGACATTGCAGTTTGTTGTTAGAAATGTCCATGATTTCCAGAGACGGCATGTTCATAATGAATTCAGGCAATTGTTCAAGACGGTTGTCTTGCAAGTAGATCTCCTCGAGAACTGGGCATAACTTATCTTTGGCGTTTTTAGGTTCGGCGGTAAGAGCTTCAATTTTATTCTGCGCCATATTGAGATACCTAGAGTAAAGATAAACTATTAAGTATAACAATAGGGATGTATGCATAGGCACATTAAAACTTAGATTACGCATTTAAAAGAACATTTTTGGACAGTAAAAGCTTTCTTAAAATAATGTATACCTAAGACTCTGTAGGTAAAATATTGTGGACGGCATCGACGTAATAGAATTCTGTGATATATCAATCCTCGTGATAGCATAAAGGATCAGCTCATTATTCTTTGCACTGAGTTTCTTATTAACATGCAGTACAGCATCGACCAACCACTGCGACCTGATCTGCGAAAGCCGGCACTGCTGATCGTGCCAATTGATCATTGTCGGCGTGCTAGGGAACAGAGCCGAGTAAGTAACACTTCCGAAATTCGATAATGCAGAGAAGTGCGAGGAGGTTTGCGAGCCTTCGGTCATGGCTTTCTTGTTGATCTTATATTCGGCGTCGGGATGAGCTTTAATAGAGAGCAGTTTAGCCGTAAGCAGCTCGTCACCGTTGCGTGCAGCAATCTTCAGGGCAGCGCAATCGTTGTCAGCCGCGCCGTGTTTCAGAAGCAGCTCAGCTATCTTGATGTCGCGATTTTGACATGCAATAGCCAGCACTGACGTGTATACAGTCTCCGAGTCGTTCTGTTCACGAGGTACTTTAACTGGGAGGTTTGGGTTTGAGCCGGCCTGTAAACAGAAAGATTCTTATTTAGATGTTTCATAAAGAGGAGAGGCGACCTTTGTATAGACATTCCAAGACGCGCTATTTTTGTTTGAGGTGACAAAGTGTTGTAGAAAAACTTTATATATAGTGTTGAATTGAGATGATGGTTATGTAAGACTGATATTTTAGTTTTCTATTTTCGGAAATAGAATCAAATCATTTAAAATAGACATTTATATATGACTAAAATATATAAATATTTTCTATTAGATTATGTTTATACAATGATATTACTTATATAATGTTAAAATCAGTTCATTACAAAAATTGGAAATGAAACAAGAACTATTGCAAATGATAAGCTGTTTGTAGATGTAGTTTTTGATTCAACATAATCATACCTGCAAAAGTGCAGCAACGATATCAGTATGCCTAGCCTTCACTGCCGCATGAAGAGCTGTTTCCATATTACTAGTATTGCAATAAAGATCAAGATTTAAGGGACAGAGCAGGTTTTCATCTTTTTTTTCACCCGAACGACCCATAAAATTTAGACTGGACATCAATCGTTGAATACCGCTGGATATACGTCTCTTGGACACGGGCAGTGGTTGCGCTGCATCGGCACCATTTGCCGATTCTTCTTCTTTCACATTGCGAGCTTTCACTTTATAGTTCAGTAATAGTTCAACGATCTTGATGTTTCCGAGTACACTCGAGATATAGAGAATGTTCTGGTCTGTCACGTCCTGCGTGTTCACGTCGAATGGCATCTCATACTCAAATTCTCCAGTTGGATCCTTAAACCTGGATTTCATATAAAAAGTTTTGAAGTGAAATGACAATGCACGAAGAAAAATTTTTATATTTTTTATTTTTGCATGCCAACCTTTGATAAAGATTCGGTGGATACTCAAACTTGAGCAGCAGCTAGATTACCGCATAATGCCCCTTGATTGCCGCCGCGTGAATAGGTAGCCACCGTTCGACGGTCAGTGCTTGTACCTGTTTAGGGAACTGTTTGAGTAGCATCTCAACGATCTCTATTTTGCCATTGTAGCAGGCGATGTAGAGCGGGCAGTACTTAGTCACCGGGTGTATGGTACAGTCGGCACCGTTGTCCAGCAGCAGCTTCACCATCTCTCGTTGACCCAACTCGCAGGCAATAAATAGCAGGGTATTAGCACCATTTGGTGCCATGTTCACGATGTATTCCAGATCAGAGGTCGTCTGACCCTGGATTATAGCTCGAGCTGCTGGGCAGTCGGCCTGCATAATAGCTACCCTCAAGGATGCATGGGTGTCTTGCCGTACCTTCTCAAATCTAAAAGTGAAGAGAGATTAGATAAAAATGTACAAGTACAATTATTCTATCCGATTTGAAATGCATCGCAAACTTACTTCTCAGCTGCCAATTTCAAAATATCACAGCACCTCGCATTCTCGTTTCTTTCACAAAGCCTCAACGCCGTCAGACCGTCGCTATCCGTTGCCTCCAAATTCGCGCTGTACTCTAGCAGCTTCTCAATATTTGTAGCATGTCCATGTTCAGCGCAAATGTGCAGAGGAATCCGATAATGTCCTCGAGGACCGCAGGCGAGACCTGCATTAGCACCAGCTCGGAGCAGTACCTCGAGGCAGTGCGAGTTCTCGGTTATGACGGCCGCGTGAAGGGCTGTGCGACCCCAGGAGTCCTGACTGTCGATGTACTGGGCATGTTCACCGCGAAGCAGATCTTCCAGAAGCTCCGCGTTGTCCCAGAGCGCAGCCTGGTGCAGTAGCCGTCCCGGAAAATCCTCGTCTACTGGCGTGTAGTCCTCCATTTCTTTGGTCTGCCAAGAGGAATTTAAAACTGAAAGTTTGAGATTTGAATTTTGAGCTTTTGTTATGGAAATCTGTTTAGAATTTTCTCTTTAGCAAAAAATTTGATTTGTAATTTAAACATACCTAATATAATTCCTTTAAATGATAAATCATTGTTTTTGTCGAACGACGAATAATAAATGTAAAACCTTCAGCTTCCTAGGCAATCAATTCCAGCAGTTGCATTGCAATGATTATCAATCATTATACCTCCTGTGAAGGAAAGAATAGTATTATAATGCTACAGTTGTAAGAAATAAAAAGTACTTGGAAATGATATAAAATGTATAATCTAACACCGCAGGATTATATATATAAAGTTGATTACTTAGACCAGAAGTGGTCATTACATAATAAAGATTGAACAAACAGCTTAGAGGAATTTGACGATCCTTATGCGTCGAAGGATTACATAAAAGTACAGGTATCACTAATGCAAAATGTAGATTTGACATCATTTGAATTGGAAAACCTACGCAGTGCTTATTGCATAAAGAAGTTTTGATCAATCAATGATGTGCCATGCACATATATCCATATTAGAAATAATAACGGAGTACTGATTCATTATCATGTTACCACATTAATTAATTATATAGTTCAGAGACGTAAAAAAAAACTACACTCAAGACCACCTTTTACTATAACAATATAAATAAATAAAAAATACAATTTGTGACCTTATTTTATGTGATAAATAATCAAACAACAGTACAACCCTCAGTAAATCAACTTGAGCTTTGGATTCACGAAAGCATTTCATAAATAATTCACGTTAACACAAAAATCAATAACAATTGATACTCCCGCACGCAAGTGTTTACCAAAACATTGAGGTTAAAACTGTCAAAATAAGCAAGCACTTCGGGATCTCTGCTTCGCAATGGCAAAACACGTCGACTGATAAACTCCGTATCAGACATCGCAAAACTCGTAGCCGCTAAGAAATTCACTCCCACGAAAAAAAGTCAATAAGAAAAACATATATATATCTATTATCTATACCTGCATACAAGCCTCTCCGCGCACAAAACACATCATAATATATCTTGCACGCAGTAGCAGACAGCCTGTTATGAGCGCATGAGAGAGAAAAACAAACTCCACTTTTCACCGGCGTCGACATTCTTTGTCGAGCAACGAGACTTTCTCCGCGCGTCTCGGCCGGCTCTCCGATTCACTGCCGTTCATTTCGACAAAGCGAAGGGAACGAAAAAACTAATAGCGACGGCGAATTCCCACAATTTCTTCGCCATTTTCCCTCTCCGCGAACGCGCAAACACCTGCATGTCTGGACGTGAGTACGCGGGATGCACACGCACGAGTTGAGGTTATAGAAGTGTGGGTGGAGTGACGGTCGGTTACGGTTGGCTGATCGTCACACCAGCCCCCGCTTTGGCGCTTTTTGTGAAAGTTTACTGGAGCTATTTACGGTCTGCAACAGATGAGTTTTGATGATCTTAATTGAGCAATTAATTATGGCTAGCGTTAATTGAAATTGGTGAGTGAATTAAGTCATAAATTTCAAAGATTGATATAAGATTATTGCAAAAGCGAGAGTTGTTAGTAATTAATCTATTACAAATAAGGCGTTTATGAAAATTATCAAATTTAATATTCATCAACTTTCTTCAAGTGTTAATATCTTAAATATGTATGAGAATAGAAAATTTCAGTTTTATACTAACGTTGCTTTGCATTGGTTCTTCAAGCAGCTACTTGAAATAATTACAGCTTATCATAACACTTAAACTGCACATTATTGCAATTTAGTGTTACGCGTAAAACGCTCTGACGCACCGAAAAAGTTTGAAGACGAAGAATTGGAGGCACTGCTTTATTATGACTTGCAGAATCATTATTAGGAGTTGATCACACAACAGTATCGACGAATTAGGAATAATTCAAGAGCAAGGACAATATGAGTTTGAAAAGGTGGAAAGAAAGTATAGCGAGAAAAAATTCGCAACATCCCAATAATTCACGTTGCAGATTCCAGTGTCAAGGCAGAGGTATAAACCCAATTCAAGATGATTTATGAACCATGGTAAAAACATTCCACGGCAATTAAAATTCACACGTTGTTTAAAACAATAAATTTCGTAGAGAAATTTATGACGCTCTAAAATCTAATATCTCAAACTCGCCAAGTACGAAATGTGATAATAGTAAACGCAGATAACAGAGAATTAAACCTATTGAAGAAAGGCAATGACAGCCTTGCCATTACCGCATTACCTTTTACAAAAACAAAACTGATACTTACGCAACGAAATTAATCGCGAATCTTCCTTTCTGTCACGGATGCGCGCGGAGAAGGAATCGCAGCACTATACTATCGCAGTAGAGTCGCTTGAATCAAAGCCGTGCTACAGAGAATTTCCTTTTAGAGCGGCGAGCGCTCTGGTGAGTCGCATTGTGTGGTTTGTTACACGCGTGATTGGCCGCAAGCCCGCAAAATCAATTAACTGCCTGCGTTTTCCGAGTCCACTGACACAGTTCTTTCCGGCGTCCGGTCAATCTTGTCTTTCCGCTGCTTTTTAGTTTTTTTTTTTTTTTTTGCTTTCGCTGGAAAACTTTTGATTTTTTTTAGATCAATTTGTTTATTACATGCGTCACTGAAGTTTATTTTTATTATTTTTCGTCGCCTTTGGCGACCTTTATTACTAATTGCAGACTTGACGTTGCGTAATTTTTCAATTTTCTAAGCGAACGGAAAAATCACAAGATTTGAATATTCAACAAAAGTAAAGTCGCATTTGCTTAAATTTATGCAAACATTGAGTTACGCAATAACTGTTTACACAATCAAGTAACGATTGCATGGTACTTAAAAATAATAGTAACGTATTCTATGGTCTGTCAACAATACATCAATACAATTATTTAAGGCAACTAGAACAGTGACAATAGCCTTTTTTAAACATTGCTATGATAAAATTACACAGCACCAACACGTAGAAAGTATATAGACTAACAAAACCCTGTCTATACACAGACTTTCAACTTTCTACTTGATTATGGCTTCTGTGCACTAAACGTTGCAATACCCTTGCTTCCCTATAAGTATATCGAGTTACACCTACACATCGCGATCCGAGAGCCGCGTAATCGCGGTCTGAACGTGATCAAGCCTTGACTCCGATATCCAGTATCCACTGCGCCTCTTTTTCGACGACTTTACGCTGATGATGATCAAGAGGATTTGAGGTGACACAAATGAGAAGATTTTCATGTGGAAAAATTCTGCTATCTTTATCAGCTTTAAATAGTATACAGTTTTTTCAAATACATTCTTTCTATGTCTTGAAAAAAAATAGTAAAATGATTGAGGCATTCTTCTGGCAGTAAAGTTAATCCGGATGAGACTGAGCAGACGTCGCTTACGGTTTTGATTTCTCGTTCAATTAACATAAATTTGACACTGTGCTTTTTCATTTATTTACAAATACGAATGTATCAAAGGTTTCTTTTTAAAATTAAAACATTATTTCCCAGTAGTTCAATTCTAACAAAATCTAAATCTTTTCAAGAAAAAAAAAATTAAAAATAATCACAAGTTTAGTGTACTGCCAATATCACATATATAAATACACGGAGGTGAACGAAAAATGCAAATCTTCGAGAACCACTGCTCAATCGTCAAGACGCAATGCTTGCGTCGCCGCGATTGTAATAGGTTGACTGTATAAAAAGGTATAATATTTACACATTTGTTTGGCAACTAAATATAGGTATATATAATAGAATGATCGTTAATCAGGCATACTGCCCTCGATTATGAGCGCTCGCGCGAGATTTCGTGCAGCCGCCAATCGGAATATCATCACCTTGTCTTGGAACTTGGGATCATCTCCGTGGTTTTCGATCGAGCGCAGCAGCTCGAACGTGTCTTCAGAGGAGAACACGAGGTCGTCGGTCTCGAGAAGCGGAATCGCGTCCGTTAACAGCATTGACCAGAAGCTAAAATCAAGATTTCAAATTTCACCACTGATTTTTATTACTGGTCTAATTATTTTAATCTGGCAAATAAATGCGCTTACTAATTTGGCGTTAGTTCCGAAACAATCAAGGATATGAGTAGCCTTGCGGCTTCTTTAAATTCTCCTATGCCATACATTTGATGGAATTCGCAATATTTTCCTATAAGTATAGAAAACAATTAGTGCAATTCCAAATCATTGAGATTTTATTTACCGCAGTAGAGTAAGTGTTTTACCAAGGAATGTGAGCCTGTCACTGACAAGCATACAAGTTCCAAGATTCTCTAGTAAATCTCGACATTGTATTTCTGCATGCTCAACGTAGTGTTTGAGGAAGCGATCAGCGATATGGCTGGCGAAAAGAATGTCTTGAGCCTTAAGTGCCCAGGCAAGCGCATTGCCCAACCGACCTTGATTAATACATTTTATTCCTTGGATCTTGCAAATGCTATTAACTGCAAATTTTAAAACAAAAAAAATTATTAATTCTCGTGAAATTTTAAGTACACTTACACGGTTCACTACATTAAATTACTTACCAACACTAGGCATATTTTTCTCATTTGCAAGATCAATTATCTTGTGAATTCTAGCTTCACTACCCAGAGGGATTGTCTGCAAGAGTGTTTCAAGCCTTGATAAGCCTTGTGTAGGACAGTGTTCCAAGTAGCTTGCACCACACTGCCATAAAGAATGATGGTCCATTAAAGTACTTCCGTAATCTAATATCAATGATTCATGAAGCAAATCTGTGACACTAAAACAAAACCGATTTGTGTACTTATTAAAGAGAAATTAATAAAAATAAATCTCTCATCATTTTGTGTTTTTGATAGACTTACTTGATTTGGTGCTTGTCCATTATATTTAATCTGCCACAGTGGTAAAGTAAATCCGTTAAGTGGGCTGCAAACCAGCCATTATCATTCATGTATTGAATTTCTTTGATGACTTGATGCAAGTCACTTTCCATCAAAGCAAGAATTATATTATCTAATGTTAAAAGCGACGTCTGTCGATTTGACTGCCATTTAATTGCAACACTGTTTGCATGGCGAGCAAGTTCTGGTTGTTTACAACATGGGGCAGAATAAAACAGCTTTGCTGCTAGCAACTCATACCAAGCTTCTGTGTATTTTGAGAATTCCCAAAATTCATTGCCAACTACTAACTGTTAGAAATAAAAAAAAAATTTCAATATTAATCTTCACTCTTATTCTCTTTACAAGAAAAAAGCATTGATAACAAATCACCATACCCTCATGAGTGCTTCTAAGTTTTGTTCTACACCAAAAGCTTTGCTATCAATGCTTTGAGACAAACTCATCTGCCACTGTTTCCATCTTATTGTAAATTCTTTAACCGAGTATCCACCATATACATTGTATACAGGCATGTTTCTCAAAGAATTTTCTGCAGCTATAAATGCTGAATGATCAGCTTTACTGTGTAATGCAAGAAGAGCCCTAACGATATCTAGCTTTCCATGTAAAGCACAACCCATCACAGCTTCCCAATATTCAGTATTTTCAAGGTCTGCACCAATTTTCTTCTTAGCTAAAATTTTCATGGCCATTATTTCTCTTGAAGGAAAGTGAAACCGAACCCACTCAAGAAGTTGAGGTAGAACAACATCGCCTAAAATAAAAAGTATATGAAGCTAGTCATACACAATTAACAGTTAAGATTTACATAAAATAAAATGTACCTGGAATAACGTCTACGTAGAGGATTTCTGTCAAATGCCAGACACATTCAACATTATAGAAAATAGTTTGAAAATTTTCATAAAGACTTTTCTTTTCTTGTGGACACTTTTCAGCAAGGTCTTGTAATTCTTCTACACAAGCTCTCAAGATAGAACGATATTGTTTGCTATATTTTAGCATTTCTGGTCTTGAATCATTTGAAGTAGGAGAACAGTTTAGCTTTTGAATAGACAAAAATACACCATTGCTTTCGTTCACAAGTTTGCGAAGAGATGGTGAAAATAATATTACTTCTGGTCTGAGAAAATGTACTTTTGTTTCACAGGGTGAAAAACTGCTTGGAGCATCTTAAATATTTGTATTTGTTAAAATAATCGTTTATTTATGTTATATAATTTATTTTAAAATAAATCTGATAGTACCTTTAGAATGTACATTCACATGTTTGTAACCAAAAAGAGCAAGTTTATTTGGTCCAACCCAAGTGGCAGCAGTTCCAGCTCTTCTACATACATCATCAGGTATTGCCTGAAATTATTGCAATTTTGTAATATGAGCTAAATCACTTTTCTTAATCATATAAGAACTTTTTTTTAATAATTCAATTTATAATTTGCTTCATGAAATTTTAAAGGAAACAGAAAAGTTTTTTTAAAGGAGTATCAATTCAAAGAAAATAAAATTCTAATTTCCCTCAGTATTTTTCCGCATACAATTAAACATAAACTATACGAAAAATTCTGACAATATTAATTATGTTTTAACAATAAGATTATTGAAGAACGAATTCAAAACCCGGCTGCAAAGATTGAGGTTATAATTTGTTTACAGTAAAATTTCTGATACGTACAATGATCTGCGCGTTACTTCCTTCAGCCATGATTAAAAATAATAATTAACATTCATTCACTAACTAAACAATTTGCACTTAACACAAAAATTTATTTACAAACACATTTTATTTAACGGTACGAGCGGCATACGTCGAAAAGGTTATGCAGCTCGCGCCGAAAACTACCACGAGTCCCCCTATAAGCTATAATATGTATTAGTAGTTATTTAAACAAATCAGAAATTATATGAACTTTAAAAAAGTAATAGGATTAAATAAATATGAAAATTTAATAAATATGAAATCATTTGAAGTTGTTATAGACAAATTTTATTCAATAACAAGTATATCACATCATGTATTAAAATGACAGAATATGTTGCTAAGAAAATATAGCATTTACATATGTAACTTATAAAAAAAGTTCTTTTACATAATATAATTTTTATGTATGTATATATACAGTTGAAAATTAAGTGACTAACATAAAATTGTAAAATTACAGAAAAGAATTTGACACTATTTTTTTTTAAATTCTCGTCTTTTCGTTTTGTCAAATCCTCCTTTTGTTGGTTTAGGTTTTTCATTTCCAGTTTTCATTTTTTTTGTTTTATATCTTGGTAAGTATGATCGTGGTCTCTTGTTATTGGCGTTTCCTTGGAAAAGGTCTGAAACAAAACAGTTGTATTAGCTAAATCGAAAAAAATAATAGCACTTATTAATAACATTATTTTTACCTTGGTCTGGTTCTTCACCAACTTCATCTCTGTAATACTGTGCATCATCATCGTCATCTAAATTGTTTATCTCTTGTGATTCCTTAGCTATCTTCTGCATAAGGATGTCACTTTCTTTTTTCTTCCCTATACCCTTAAGTGACTTTTCTTTAAGTTCTTGCTTTTTAGCATCCTTTTTACTCTTATTATCCTCTTGTATCTTTTTCCTTTTCTCTTTCAATTTTTTCTTCTGCTCACGTTTCTTCTGTATCAACAACTTTTCCTCATCAGTTTTACTAATAAGTTCGTGATAAAGTACTTCACCTTCCATAAGCCCATCTTCAACTTTTATTAGCTGAACACAAAAAGATTTAACATTTAATTAAAATCAAAAAAACTTTCAGATAATTATAAATGTATTTTATAAAATCTCTGTTTTCATTACCTGCAATGTGAGTCTGGGTCCAAGTTCATATAATCTAATTGCACTTGTGCTTTTTTCGTGATTTCCTCTGGAGGATAATTTTTGGGGCAATGTGACATGACTAGCGGGATCATCTTCAGCTTCACTTTCTGACATTGTTGGCTTGGTCATGAAGTCACCAAAATCTTCACAGCGTGATAAATTTGGTATTTTTGCTTGAACTAATTTTTTTACACTTTTTGATAAACCAACAGGAACAACTTTGATAGCATAATGTCTGAAATCTATCAACTTTGTTTCTGGATCATAATTTAAACAGACGCAACGCCGAAGATTACTTAAATTTACCTAAAATCAATCATAAATTATACATACATAATGAAATTAATAAAAAAGTACATTATTCAGGAAGAACAATATTGATATTTACAGTAGCTAAATTGATTGTTGGGAACATATTTTGGAACATCGAAGCCATTAACTTCATTTGCATTCCTTCTCCACTGAATTTATTTAAAATAATAAGTGGTGAATGTTTAAAAGCTTCTTCAAATACAAGTTGCTTTTTTGTTGTAGATACCACATCACGTGCCAAGGTAAAGTTTTTAATTTTAAAAGTAAGCGTGGGACCTCTTGGTATCCTACAAAAATATTGTTATGAATAATTAAATACAAATATTATTAAATAAGGGTGTATTTTAAATACCTGCAAAGTTTAAGATACATTCCGAGTTCAGATCGCGTGAAGATAGACATGTGTGTAACATGTAAAACACTGGCAATAGAGACAAAATCTTTGATAGTATTTTTCTTACGCTCTTTTAATACACTTGCAGTGAAAGGTTCCATAACTTTACGAAAATCCTTGGTTAGTTCAATAATATGATCACCGGGTAATCCTCTATGAATAACAAAGGAATGTGGTGCTTTGACCAACTCATCTTTTTCTACTAATTCTAATTGTTTATTTCGTTTCACACATCGTCCCTGCAAATCAGTCAAGGTATAAAAATAATTTCTTATGCTTAAGTATATAATTGTAGAATTTATGTACAAAAAACTATTTCCATGTTACCTTCTTGCTGCGACCCATCTTGTTAAAATGAATAATCTATCGGATCAATATGAATGCAAAATAAACCAACTAATATAAAAACCGATCTGTCGCTTGAACTTTCTTCCGCAAATGTGCCTCAAATATAACCTCAAATCATAAACACCGCATGAACACGTGTTTACAAGTAAATACAAACTACATTACCGACGATCGATAAAAGGTAAATTTGAGTGCGCGGAAAATTTCAAATATACAAATTCGTGTAATAAAGATATGTAAATTGAGCTCCCTTCACAAACAAAAACAGAAAAACTTAATAATAAGGTCAAATTAAATAAAACATATATTGCTGGCAATAAAAAAGGTTACTTTCCTTATTTATTTTATGTCATGTGTTATTTTACATTGCAATGATTGCATTACACATAGTTACTTTATTCTGTTAAGTTTTGTATCTCTTTATATAATTTTTTATTTTTCATTAGTGCGTGTATACGCGAGAAATATAAGTTTGTACGATATGAGAAATACAGCTGCAATACTATAGTCATTGTATTCTTTTTTTTTAGAAAATGGAATATATCTATTACTTAGCAAATATCTCATCTTTGTCATTTTAAGTATAAATTGTTGTTATTTGATTTTGAAATAGTTCTCTTGTTTTAAGTCTTACGTACTTTTTGTGAATTAAAAATTTTATTGTAAAAGTATCCATGTGCAATGACAAGAAAAATTGTAAGTTTTGGATAACGATACGTTTTTCTGCCGATATTTATGGTAGTTATTTTTTCCAGTGAAACACAGTTTTTGCTTAGTTTGATATAAATTTTTAGTATTTATGTATAATCTTATTATTTTGATTTGAAATTATGTACAACATACATATGAGTTACTTTTAGTCGATAATTTTGTGAACAAGCAATTCTAAAAAGAAAGTTATTTTTAAAAATGTTGAACTTACTCAATATATAATCCTGGTCAACACTACCGTAAAACATTACAAAGTTCAATCAGTTTTCTGCGTCAGTATAATATATATAATACTCTTTTGATATATAGTTTATTTTCTTTTAGTATTTGACTATGAAATTTGTTAATCAATAGACGTGAATATTCTTTTTATTGATTTTTACTCGTGTTAGGCTACGTAATATTTTACGCAAGTATGGGTGAATATTGCACTATCATATACAAGTAAAATAAATTAACTCCAACAACGTAAGAGAATAAAACAGAGACATATAAACCCATTGATAGTATAGTGTATGTAATCAAGGAAATGTAAACAATTTAAATATTATTATTATTATTATAATTATCTTTTAATACAGCCAATTATACAATCCGTTGAAGTCAATTTTTTTCATTAAAAATGCTGTCTTACAAAACATTGTATATTTACACATCATTATTTTCATAGTATATAGATAATAATTTTTTATGCTTAATGGGCTTCACGTGTATTTTGTTACTTCAGATCTTTGAAGTTCTTATTTTGTTAACCGTGACTGAAATTGCTACTAGGGCAAGCATACAAAAGTCTTGATGGATTTACGATTAGCTTTTGATTAAATAAATCACGCTCAATTTTTATTTATTTTTTTTCTTATATATCACACTTTCACGCCTATATGACATAGTTTTTTCATTATTTATACAAAAATGGCTCTTCTTCAATTCATATACACTGATGCATATCTTGCTCAATATTTAACATTTTTCTTTCATTTCTACAAGCTTCGCGTGAAAAATCATCGCGACACATCAAAAAATGCTCGCAATTGTACGATAAACAACAAAAGAAAGTATGATTGTATTTCGTTCAGAATATTATCTAATCTATTATGCTTTTATTTCATATTTCATCATTGTAATTGTCTCCGACATTTTATTCATGATTCACTCTGTAAGAACGAATACGATATTATTTTGTTGGTGAGAAGTAGAAATATTGTTGATTGTAATTGAGAAACAGGTTGGTCTACTATCTATTTATACTCGCAATCTACTTCGAATCCTAATTCGAAGATTTTGTCACATATTTGGCGCCTGTGACGAGAAATGTTTACTTCTCTTATAGCAATCTTTTATTTGTCCGGTTACTTATCTTTGCATGTTATGTTCAACGACAATTTACTCTTTAGTGTTGTTACGTTCTAAGTTTTATCAGTAATTTCATTATTTTTCATCATTTATTTTTTTATTTTTTGTAATAAAATTATTACTAACAGTCAACGTTATTTCTGTCCAAAATGTAAATCAGACCGAAAAACTCTTCAGCAACCTTTTTCTTTTATATATTTTTTTCTCAATTATCATTACTAAATCACCAAATTTATTCTTTTAACACTTTGCTACATAAAAGATCGTTCATTTGTACTAAGATTATTTCTATCGCACCAACAAAAATATAACTAAGATCGAGCCGTCTACCAAATTATACAAACTGCAAGTAGATAAGATATAAAGAAATACTCATTTTTATATAATTAAGTACTACTATTCTGAAGTAAAGAATATAACTAATTCTGATGTTATAAAATTCTTCGTCAACGAAGTTAGAAAATTATTATAAAATTAAAGTTTTTAATGTGATATCTTTTACTAATAACTCAACACTTATTTTATACATGAGAAAACCATAAGTGAGAATTGAAGCAATAACAATGATATAACGAGTGCATTATAACATAGCCATTTAAAAACTATCAACCCCATACAGCACAATCATAAATTAAGTAAATTACATTGAATAAAATAAATTACGAAACAACATCGCACCCACTCCCGTTATAACAAGAACTATTTAACGATTATCTGTCATGATTTGTATTGCACGTTTTGTCGATTTTTCCGCTGCTTCATTGCATTTGCGGAACATTTATATGTATAATGTACGCAGATCTCACACAGAGCTTTTGAATACAGTGAAAAGAGTTTCTTAGAGTTACATCTAATTTCTTTTACAATGTTCATATTTCTTTGTCATACTTTTAATGAATCTAATTATTTTACAGCAATTAATCAGTAATTGCTAAAATTATTAAAAATTACATCACAAGATATATTTGGATCATGAAATGGTATTCATAACTATGATGCATAATTTTCAAATATCCATTGGATTATTTGTAAGAAAACGAGCTATTCATTTTAATGACAAAAACATAATGGGCTAAATAAGCTGCCCATGTCGAATTTTATATTTTTTCTTTATTATAATAACAAAACAAATTTGTTTGTGGTCTTATTTGTTTCTCGATACATCTACATCGTCATTGGTATTTATTTTTTTACATAAGTATCTATTAGATTAATTTTTTTTTGCAATTGACATCCGTATATTTATACATATCGCGACAAACGTTCTCTCAATCGAGAGTCGTTATGCAACTTACTAATGTACATAATGCGCGTGATAACGACAACTTGTTTCGTATCCTCATAATTGTCGCGATAAAAAAGCCAGAAAACATATTACTTAGACAATGTATATACGTATAGATCGGCGTCCGCAATAATATTTAAATCTTCAGTTTTACGCGGCTTCCCGCCTGTAAATTGCTGTTTTGCTGTACAATATGCAGTTTACAGATTCCCTCGTTATTCTTTATTCATTTGTATTGCAAAGCGCTGAGAGAGATAAATATCATGAAAAAAATGCCGTAAGCCTTTTAATATATTTTTTTTTAATTTTTTTTTATTTTTTGTTGATCATCGCACAGATCCGCAAATGTGGATCTTTCGATTTTTCCAGTTTTATTATTAGTTTTTTTCATTTTACAGTACACAATCGCTTGATTCGCCGAAGTTCTAAAAGGACAGCATTGTAGGCACTTTTAGGAAATAATGGGTTGTGTATATTTTTAATAAGCTCCGATTTCACGCATGCGAGTCAGGCTTCCAAATGCCGTTTGCAATTTTTTTCAAGATATATTATGTCGATGACTTTTTCGTATACCGTGACACGGATATTTTGTATTATATTTATTTTTCTTGAATGTGAAAAAAAGCATTATTGATTTCAGTATATCATACTTTCAGTATTCTCGTAATATATTTCTTTGAAATAGGCCTTAGAACAAGGCGCGAGGCTGCATTTGCGAAATCGTAGCGAGAAAGAGTTTCATAGTTGTGACAAGCGCTTTGTGAAAGTTTATGATAAAAAAGCACATGTACCGTTTTTTAATACAAGTAAGTAAAATTAAAAAGTGCAAAGATCCATTGCGCATCAGAAAAAACAATGGAATGCGACCACTACTAGATACAAAACGGTAAATTGTTTTTTCGTTGACCGTTGTGTTTGCTTTTTGCCTACTTACTTTGCTTAATTTGCTATTACCTATTGGAATTGTCTTTCTAGACATCTAATAGTTATCATAAGTTTTTTTTTATTATTATAATACATAACATACGCTTTCATGTCTCGATGCTGTCTCTACATATGTTACTGATAAAATAATTCTCTATTATATGAAATTTCATATTGGTTGTTCTCGAATGCATGTTTTGCAAGCGTGGCTCTTTTCTCTGTTAATATTTCGAATACAATTCAATCTTTATATGTTTGAGCAATATTTTGATTTGAATACTCTGGAACATGTCACAAGATTTCTAGCACAAAGAACATACGGCGGTTTTTCAATTTTGATTGGCAAGTTGTGATAGATAATATTTATTTAAAAGTATAGAGAGGTGGCTTTGATATATTATTTTTACTCGTAAAACTCTTGCAAAAATAAAACTTTTCGAGTTTGAAAAATCATCATGGAATAGTGCCAGTAGGAAAAACAAGCCAGAGTCGCTAGTGCGAAAATAAGCGCAGATCATCCATTTTGAAGGACGTTGTCGGAAGACCATCAAGTTTTTTTTCAATTTGTTGGAAATGCACGTGGATTGAATACATTCGCCAGCTTTTTCATTCTTTCTTTTTTGCTCTTTTGTAAAGTAATGAAGAGCAAGAGGAGATGCTACCAATGTCTGCAACTACTACTCATGTTCCTCACTATTCATTTCACTCCCTTCTATTTTTGATTTTGATTAATCCTTTCTGATCGATTTTTATTTCAATTCTCGTGAAACCATGTAATCATCGACAAATATTTGTGTGGCGAATAATAACGCGTGATTCACATAATCTCAATTCACGGTCGTCAAATCATCCTTTCGTTTATATATATTTTTATATAGTTTTCTTTCAAAGCGTTTATTCGTTTAGTTAGTTTTTATCATTCAGCATACATTTTGTATGTATGTGTAAGAGATACACATTACTTTTTAAGGCGTACGTGGACATTTGTGACGTAACTCAGTAAAGAAGCAAAACTGCAATTATCATGTCATCGTTTTTGCAACCTCATGTTGCACCGTACATTTATTATATACAAGTGATTTTTAGCAATAGAACACACTGTTATCTCTTTTTTTTTTAATTTTCAATTTTTGTCGTCAGATATACATTTAATGTTGGCACTCGCGTCGATCGAAGCCGGGAGCATTTTTTACATAAACATTGTCACCTACTTTGAAATAACCGAGTAACATACATACGTGTATTTCGAAGAAACTCGAAAAAGCTAGCGTATCGTCTTAAGAACTATCTAAAAAAACGTACTAGGGCCTAAAGACAATAAACAATCGTAGTCTCAGAATGATTAAAACATCGAACGCAATTTGAATGCAGAAGCGAGTACTCGACTATTTATTAAACCGCCACAGGTAAATTTTGAACTACAATTGTCATGCAAGTTATGTAAAGCTCGAAACGCGCGCTTCGAGTACAAACCCCTAATAAAAAAGCTCAACTACTATAGGTATATATTACACGATAATACGCTACTCTTTCGAGGCTCTACGAATGTATCTTACAAGATCATCACCGGATACAATTAAATCAATAACAGCGTCAGATATTTCTTCTGACGAATTAGAGTTTACGTGTTTCTACTTCAACTTTATAGATTAACAAATGTGTATTAGGGTCGGTAAAACAGAAGTCAGATAATCGTCACGCGATAGTTGTACAGTTTAATCGAGTAGAGCTGTCGGCTATGAGTAACAAAGTTACATACGTTTCCAAATGATCATTCACAATTTTCGCAAATAACAACAGCACACAGAGCGTATATACTTATATAACAATCGCAGTAGAATTCGAAGAAATCACTTTGGTCAATGATGTGTGTGTGTATAGAAAGGAACCGAACAAGTAGAAAAACGAATACACTGCAGTCGATACACATACATATAGGCGGCACTGTCTACGCGACGAAGAACGACGACGAAGTAGCCGTGACTGTCGGCTGGCTCTGCTCGAGCCGTCGTAATCAAAAGAGACCGAGCTTGGTTTTCAAAAAGTCCTTGATGGGCGCGTAGTACTGGGCTCTGAGCGCGACCATTTCCGGGGTCTTCCTCAGGCCTTCGAAGAGCTTCGAGTCCGTCTCGAAGACGAGGACGGTGACGATAAATAGCACGGTGATGGTGAGCATGAGCGCCGGTATGAAGAGCTTGACCACTCGCACGGTGCGCTTGGCCATTCGCGAGTTGGCCATGTTGCCGACGGTGTTGGTAGCGGGTGACATTTGTCCCCGGTGACGAGCCGCCGCAGCCGCAGCCGAGGAGGCAGCGGTCAGGGCAGTGCTCGTCGAGCCGAGAGCCGTTTGGCCGACGTTGCAGATCTTGGAGTTTTGCAGCCGCTGCATCTTCGGGACCGGCGCTATTGAACGGCTGCTACCGTGGACGCCTCCGGGCTTACCGCTTGCCTCCAACAGCTGACTCTCCGAGGACGAGTGGTCGAACGAATCCCGGAAGTAGTAGTCGCCGTCGTAGTCGTGCTGACAGACTGCGAACAGACACAGCAAAGTACGACGTGTTATTATAGATTGGAGCATTAATTTGTCAATATGTAATGTATTATATATTAGAATTTGAATCAACTTAGTATAATGAAAAATGAATTAGTTATATGCGATTTACTGCTGCTTATTCTACCCTGCTCTGGCTCTTTTTACCTTTTGTAATAAAGTATACGAATCGGAAAAATATTCGTATACCGTTCGTTATATAATATATCGACACACATATATCACAGTTTTCATTGAATATACTTGTACATCGTCAAACATAAGCCATAACGAGAAGAGGAAAAAAAGATAAAAGAAAAATTAAATTCTCATGCACGTATATATACGTAGTAATTTTTGTACAGTATAATATAATATATGCATATATATGTCATTCAAGTAGTATATAGCGCGCAAAATAGAACAAGCTTAGCTGCGTTGCTGTATGAATTGTTTGGAAACAACGTTCTTTTCTACGATTTATACAGGATGGACATTGATAGGAAATCATGTATATACCAATACCTTCTGAGGCACATCGTGGACGATGAGTGCGTAGTTGCGTCGTTGTAATATACACAACACAAAAACTATGAAGTAGAGACAGTGAAATACAAAAAATTTGCGACTAATAATACGATAGTGACGAATATATGAACTAAAAAGCTATGTATATAACGCACAATACAAGAGAAAAGAGGAAAAGTATATGAGTAGGCGCAAACATTCAAACTACAGGGGGTAGTGTGAGACTAATATATAAGTACTATATACATAATATATATCAAGGAGTCGGGCATATATAGGATTTCACAAAGTTATATTCCTCCTGCGCGGCCTTTCAACCTTGGCTCTTCCGATCCATCCGTGCGAGAGATGATACTGTCGAGGTGGTTGACGAGAGAGAGATAGAGAGACAGTGAGAGTAATACTGCACAGTTGTTCTTCCGTCGACTGCATCAGCGCGAGAAACGTCGAGAGGCTGTATATAAGAAATATCTAGCTTTCGACGTTTCCCCGCAGTAGCAGATCGGAAGAATCAGCTGCGAGATCGAGAGCGGAGCATTCGAAAATACTTTGCGCAGGTGGTTGTGACGATAGTAGTAGAGGGTGTGGTGGATTGTGACGTCTCTGGTCAGTCAGCCCCTGGGCGGGCGCGCCGACTCACCTGCACCGGCGTCGACGGCGTCCTCGGCTCGTCCTCTGCTGCTTATCCTCGACCTGACATCGCCGTTGGGTAAAATCGTCGTCGTCGGCATCGTCGTCGTCGTCGTCGTGGAAATCGGTTGCTGCTGAGGCTGCTGTTGCTGTGGCTGTGGCTGCAGCGAACGAGACTTGGCTGGGGCAACCGATCGCTTGACGATCAAAGCCGTCGACCTGATGACCTTCGGGCTTTTCTCGAGGGCATCGATTTTCTGGCGCACGACGTTATCGATATCCCGGCCGTGGAGCTCCTCGGAGCCTATCACGATTCTCTGACTATAGAGGGCTTGCGGGCGCGTCTGTTGGGTGCTCTTTGGGAATTTTAGTTTTTTCGGCGCAGGGGTTATTGTGGTGTTGGTGGTGGTGGTGGTAGTAGTAGTAGAAGAAGACGCGGTGGTTGTGGTGGTGGTGGTGGTGGTGGTGGTAGAGGTTGTGGTGTAACAGGTTGTGGTGGCACTCGCATGCGTAATCGTTTCGTCTAACGCTAAAAAACAGAAAGAAAACAGGGGGGAGAGCCCAAAATGAGAAAGAGAGAGAGAGAGGAAGCAAGGAAATCATAAGAGAAAGAGATAGAGATAAGCTCATTTGCGCTGCGCTGCTCTATACGCGCTGATTTGCGGGTCATTCGCAAGATGTATATATATATAGTGAATGCAATCAACGCGTAGTTTGAGCGTCGGAAGCTGTAATATATGCTGTACAAATTACGAGCAGTAGACTTTTGCTTCCGGGCTCTGCGAGAGAAACCAATGTCCATGCAATTTTCGACGGCTGTTTTTTCAGGTTCGGCCTGTGTATGTTTCATTTACTGTTAGGCCGACCTGATCATGCAAATAATCGAAGTGTATACTCAATAAAAGACCCGATATGAGTGGCATCGTCTCATTTTTTTTTTAATACTAGGAATGACGGCGCGCTTCGCGCGCTCTTTTTATACTCCTTGTTTTTATTTATAAATAAAAATGAACGAAATCATTTAAGTACATTGGAAAGAATTTCGAGCTCTTGAAGGGTCTGCTTGATTTAAGATCTAAGTATGCTTTAAACTCATAAACTTAATGATATATATTTTTAAAAGGTGTTTGCTTGCCGGCCAGAATGAAAGATTGAAATAAAATAAATAAAATGGAGTAGTAGGGGTATATTAATCGTTATAGAGTGTGTATTGAAAATGGGCAACCTAAACTTGCACATATATATACACATTATACATATACAAAACCGCAGAAGCATGGTACCGAGCTGAAAGTTTGCACAGTGATTTGTTTCAAGGTGTTGAGGAGATTCTATCGCTATACACCAGACATGTCATTTCATCAGAGGTGCTATCCGAACAACTTAACATGGCATTATAGGGTTATATATGCAACTTGGACATCTGATTTTTTACACTGATACTTGCCAAAATGGTGTAGAAACAGTCTACAACAATAGTTTCTATATAAGTCTCTTGGTTCGCTCCTTCACTTGAAACTCGATGGGTGCGTCAACAGAATTTTTATAATAGCTGTTTATATAAATATCAAAATTATATCAGCTAATATAAAAATAACTTAATTTCATGTTTTAGAATCATGAAACAAACCTACATACAAAATTTCAGCTCTCTAGCTATGATAGATTTTAAATAAGGGCCAAAACAAAATTTTGGGTTCGATACGATTGATATGCCACAAATTTGTTTTTAGCTTTATTCGAAAACTATCATAGCTAGAGAACTGAAATTTTGTATGTAGGTTTGTTTCAAGGTCCTAAAACATGGAATTAAGTTCTTTTTATAATAGCTGATATAATTTTGATATTTATATAAACAGCTATTATAGAAATTCTGTTGACGCACCCATAGAGTTTCAAGTGAAGGAGCGAACCAAGACTTATATAGAAACTGTTATTGTACACTGTTTCTACACCATTTTGGCAAGTAACAGTGTAAAAAATCAGATGTCCAACTTGAATACAGTGCATATATAACCCTATAATGCCATGTTAAGTTGTTCGGATAGCACCTCTGATGAAATGACATGTCTGGTGTAGATTAAAAAAAGTCGATCAAAAAATAATTTTCATTGTATATTATGCTCTATGACATATATATAGCGATAGAATCTCCTCAACACCTTGAAACAAATCACTATGCAAACTTTCAGTTCTGTACCATACTTCTGCAGTTCTCTATATGTATAAATATATGTGCAAGGTTAGGTTGCCCATTTTCAATACACACTATATAACGATTAATATACTACTACTACCTCATTTTATTTATTTTATTTCAATCTTTCATTCTGGGCAAGCAAAACCCGTTTTAAAAATATAAACCATTAAGGTTATGAGTTTAAAGCATAGATCTTAAATCATGCAGACCGAGCAGACGGCTGATCTCGTTACCTAGGCAACCAGCAACCAATCAGAATCACGTATTAAATGCTTCACAACAAAGGCCATCACTTTTTTAAGAGGGGACTCATATATACACAGAAGCACGTGAAAGTTCGCCAGATCCTGTAGCTTTTTTGCGTGATACTTTTCTTCTATATTCTTATACACTAATATATAAAAGAGTTGGGCTGCATTGAACAATGCTTATAAACTATATGCAGCGACGGCTGAAAGCGAAAATGTCATACATCTATATAGTTTTAGTGTCGTTTCAGCTTATATATAAAAGTTCTAAATTGACAACTTACCCGTACAACATCGACGTATACCCTCAGCTGATATGCTGTATTATATATGTACAAAAGTGTGTTTGATATAACGCAAAAAGCATTTCAACAGTGGCAGAATATTTTGCAGAAGCATAACGCGAAAAACAACAGGATCGTCGATAAATCAACTGTAACCAGCAAGATGTTCAGCAAATAAATTAAAACATACGAGTGATTGCTCTATATACCATACTTTTTCTCAGTATATCAAGTACGAAAGAAAAGAACCAAAATATCTAGTACAATTATATCATAATAATATATCGCATCTTCGATTAATGCATATTGATGGGACTCTGAAAAAAAAACATTTTGCGAATCAAGTATGAAGAAACGCAATCTTTTTCGCAGAGTCCCATAAAAATCCACCGAAAATGCGACACAAGCTCCTCCGAGAACAGTGATCCCTATAATTATGCTGTACATCGTAATATGCGTTATGCACATCTCGGTACAGCATGTATAGGAAACCTCCATATAAGCAGCGCCGAGTATACCATTGTATACTCGTAATAAATAAATAAATGTATAACCTTGAAAGAAAAGGTCCAAGAACAACATAAAAAACAATACGTAAAGTAAAATAGATATATGAGACATAGAGCACAGCCGGCCATGGGCACCAACCATTGTTCCTCCTCGTGTGAATTTCCTGATCCTCAGAGACGGTCTCGAGAAGTGGCAGCGTGTTGTCGGGGCAGTAAGGCGAACTGAGAGGCATACCGCTGCCGATGTCGGACATACCTGCGCCGTCAAGACCAGCACTGTGACAGCTCCTCGGTAGACTCGAGTATCCTGCACAACGAGACGGTTATAGTCACGTAGAATATAACTTCGAGTCTCGCACGCGCGAGCCTCAAAAAAAATTTTTTTTTTCTGTGTCTGATCGGTATATATATAATATATATATAGGTATAATATATCAGTCTCGTTTTTGGTGTATATGTATACATGTGCTGCTATACACACAGACGTGCAAGCTTGCTGGCACGATCGGACGCGAATGATATACAGCGATCGAGTATTTTAATCGGTCACGCGATCGTTATCGTTTACGAGCGAGGGTGAAACAATTCTTTCTTTTTTTTTCTGCTTGTGTTTGCTTACTTTATACGAAATTTTGGTACTTACATATCATGAGGATTTAACAACGTGAATTTCGTAAGGACGTTCCCGGCCGGTAGTATAATTTGATTATAACGACTGAGGGGAAAACTAACGAGACATCATAATAGTATATAAAAGAGAAAAAGTGGCCATGCTACACTGTATATATAATTATGTCAGTAGATATATATATGTTGGTCTGCTCTCTAAACATTGTTTGATCATTGTTACAGCTCAGAAGCTAGTGCTATTAAAACAACGAGCACGTAGGTCTACCATTAACGATCGTGTGTAACTTTTCAGCCAATTCGACATACGTGCTCGAAGAACAACAAAACTACGAACTAACTACCAAAAAGACACCAAAAAAGAATAAAATAGATGATGATGATCCTATCCGCGATCGAACCGAGTAAAAAAATCGCGCGGAAGGGATAAGGTTGGTGATGATGAAAGCAATGTGCCGTTTCTCTGTACTAACGAATTTCAACAAGATCCTGACTGGGTGTGCTGGGCGTCGCAGGTACACTGCTGGCCTTCCGCCTGAGACCGGTCGAGTGGCAGCGTTGAATCGGTGGCTCCTCCTTGCGCAATGGACCCGTCTCCTCCAGGACTTCACGTTCCGTCCGGCCTGTGTACTTGAATTTGGTGCCCCACGAGAAAATCGAGCCTCCGCTCATCACCGGTGCGTCCGAGGCACGTGGCAGCCTGATCAAAACAATGTTTTATTAGACTTCTCTGTATGTAGTATGTGGGCTGAAGCAATTTTACGGAGTTTGTCGAATTTTACGTGTATGTATACTGAAATTAACAAAAATACCTAGTGTACCTATAGTAAAAAAAGTCGAGGACACACGCCTTTACACAATGGCTCTATTGTGCGTTATAGCGCAGTCCGTTGGCCCAAGAGCGCAAACATATATACACATCAGGCGGCCTCGATGATTAATCGATAGAGACGAGCTCGCTTGTAATACGCACACGCGGTTATTCCTATATACTGCGACGCTTAAAAGTGTATATTATGCTATAGCTCGGTAACTACAGCCTGCGTCCCTAATTTCTTTCTGTGCATTATAAAAGTGCGGCTGTCACCTTCAAATAACGCGGAAAACCACATCGCAAGCGATATTCGGTGAGACGGCTGCAGATACGGTTATAGCGTTTATTGCAACTAATATAAGTCATCCACCAGTTTACCGATATTTCTCTAGCTTGTATAATACCTAGACCGATATATACGAAAGCGCAAACAAAAAGAAAACAATACCCTCACAAAGCCGTGAATTCCAGCGATATTCAAAGCTCGAAAAACATCCATCTGGCTTTCCCAATATGCAGATCCCCGTGAAAATGCTTCTATATTCCCGTCGAAAATATTCAACAAGTTAAGACCGAAGGAAAAGGGTCGAACGTGACGCTACTCCGACGAGACAATACGCGGCCCTTTGGCTCACAGCCAAGATCCAAGCGCAGCCTCACAACAGGTCACGGTATTATATATGTTGAGCTACAGGAATATTGTCGCGTGCGACGTTATTTATTTCGCGAGAGGAGTAAGTATCCATATTTCGTAAAGGTTTTCGCTCAAGTCGTTGATTGATGTGACTTAAAGGGGTAGTAGCCGTTAAGCGAAAAAAAGCTAATTGCACATTTCAAAACTACACAACATGATTACACACACGACGAATAAGCGAATACCGTATATTTATTATTTCGAAAGAGCTCTCGGTCGCTTTCCCCTTTATGACGGATATACTGATGCATAATATGAGAGGCGGCCCTTGAAATTCACGCGTAAAGCAAAAAAGGGGGGAATTTTTCCGCCGTATAATTCTCACGAGAAGAGGAAAATTCATTTTCCACTGCGCGGATGTAAAAAGCAGCAGCAGCAGCCGGGCTCTCGCGCGAGCTCGAAGCTAAAGAGCTCGAGCGATTATTTTCTCCGAGAAGTGCGGAAAAAGAGAGGAGTGCGAACGCCGGATGAGTTTTCAGCGAATTATTTATGTTCCGCTGCATCGCTGTAGATGAGTGTCTGTGTGTGTATAATATGCGCACACGATACTTTTTGCGATTGTATTCGTTAGCTATATTTTACGCCGCTGTTCAACAGTGTTGCTCGCCCGCTTGTTCTCGAGTATACTTGATGATGTTATAATTGGAGCTATTTATGTGCGTCAACTATTTCTTCGTGTACAGTCGGGCTTTTATTCATTAAAATGTACACTACTGTGGAAGGGTTAATTATGTTTCGAGCTGTATAATCGAATACGAATTCTTTTTACTCGAATTGAAGTATATACGCGTGTAAAGATCGATCGAATCGATCGAATCGATCGAAGCAGTCTCAACATTTATACATTATAAATAAAGACCTATAGAAATTCGTAATTTTACTTTAACGACCTGTATTCGATCTGTTACACGACCCATCCATCAGCAGAAAGAACAATTATATAAATCTCTACATCTCGGTAAATTTTTCATCCTCTCGACTTTCCATCTCTCAGATCCTCATCCTCCCGCAGCTCTCGCGCAGTCGTTAATTAATAGAACAGTTCTTGAGAGCGCAGCGCTCGATATGACGCGCGCAAGCTTCCATTAGGGGCGAGAAGCTCTGCCGGATGTATAATAGAAGCCGACGCCTGTTGGGCAAACTAATGAGCGTCGCGCTCGCGCATAATTGTACGCGCGTGGCCTCCGACACACACACAAGCTTCCACTTTTGTGGTTCGTTGAATTCCGTGCTGTGCTGCTTTGCGGCTGTAGTATTATATGTACGACTTTGTTAGAGGCGCTGGGCTACTTCATGTGCTCTCCTAACGCGTAAACACAGTTGGACAAGCGAAGAGAACGTCTCTATATGTGTGTGTATATATATATGTAGGAACGCGGACGAATGTATTTTCGAGAATAATTAATTGGCTAGTCTTTGAGTTTGTGTTTGCTCTGCTGCTGGTTTGTTGATTGAAATAGTTGCTGTTTGGTTGTATTATGTACTTTGTGTGAATTAGTAAGCAGGAATTTTGTTAATTTCAGTATACCCTCGCAAATGAAATTGTTACAAGATTATTATTGTACTCTATATTGATAAATAGCGTTTATATACGTGAAATAATTCAATATAATATATGTTATGGAATTATTGTAATATATGAATTGGCTTCTCAATCAATACTCGGATTACGATAATAAGATACTATAATAAAGAAGTCTATATATATAGATAATAACTATATGAACTTATATGACTAGTGTCAACTAGATATTGAGAAATAAGAGAAAGAATTGAAAAGAAAACTTGACGTACTCAAGACAAGCTCGTGTTTACAGCAGATAGACAGTTATTTTGCAAGCGCTGCTGAAAGAAAGAAGTGACGAAGAAGAAAAAGAAGAATAAGAAAGGGAAATAAGAGGAAGGAAGAGTTAGACTAAGTCTAGTGCAAAATACTCACGTGAAGAACAGCATTTGCTCGATGGCGCATCTCCAAACGTGACGGCAGTTCGAGCCCGTGGGACACTTAAATCCGACGGTGTGCTTTTTCTGCAAAATTTACCACACTTCCAACAATCTGTCTACGTCTCACGGTAGTTTTTTTTTTCTCGCTTCTAATGTTCAACTTTTATGATGAAACATTATCTACGACACTAATGACTCGACTATTATACTCAAGTATCATAGATATATATTGTTAAATCGACATAATTATTTACATTTAGAGATTTTTAAGAATCTATTACATACTTCTACTCGCAGTTTTATGCGAAAATCCCGCGTTCTATGAAAAAAATTGGTATTTGAAAAACAATGAAACAGTGGTGCACTCTCGGAAAGAATCTCGCTTCGGAGCAAACGTAATAATCCACGGTATTTTCGCTTATTAAAATTGTAAGCGTGTACGCCAACACAAAAAAAAAAATAAATATACGAGGTCACCGGAAATTTTATCTCTCAAAAAATTAGCGTACATGTGCCAAATATGTAAAGGAGAGTGACAAATGATTGCAAAATAAGCTTTTGTTAAAATTAACAATAAAGTTGAATCTTTATATTGCAGTTCCGAACTTATCAATGCCTTCATTGTAAGTTAAAAGTCTAGCTGAAACTTTTACATATTAAAGCCGAAAGTAGCGTGTAAAACTCAAGGAAACAAATTTTTTCAATTACAAAGTTTTGATATAAGAAAGATAAGACTCTGCAGCGTATACCCGATACCATCAAGAAGAAGATCCAAGCTATTTGTATTCATGAATTGTCGCACTTATCAATGAAACATTCGCCTTTCCTTTTTCACAGACGAACGAAACATTTTTAAACTGACGCGTATAAAGTCTCGGCACTTTTTAAATTTATACAAAAATATTCAATTCTTGAAAAAGTAGAATTTATTATCTATATGCACTGAAAGTGTAGTATACGACTTCAAGTCTTACATCCAATAGTAAGCCGTATAAAAAAATCGACTACATCACCATAATGGATTCGCTCATAAATATAAGTATGATGAACTAATAATAGGTACACGCAAGTTAATCGCGATCAAGTTAATAAATCACTCAGGTGGTTTATCAATTTCCCAGCAATCAAATTTGTACACACCATCAGTCAAATATACTACATCAATCAATTAAATCACTGATCAACTTTAGCACTGCAAACGACGTATCACATCCAACCAATTATAATTTTAGCGATTGTTGTAGCACCTACAACTAAAACTCACAATATTTGGCACATATTAGTTTCATCAAAACTATCAAAAAACGGTATAAGCTCCGAAGCTTCTCTCGCGTTCAGAGACCGGGACACACTAGCAGAGTCGGAAAAAAATATAATAAAACACAGAGAGCGAAAGAAAAAACGTGTCGACTCACCTTCGTCCTCATGTCCTGAAGTCAGCAAGTGGGAGAAAGAGAGAGCCGATGCACAGCGGGGGGGGCAAATAATGGGATTACTTTACTTGTAAAACTATATAGCCTCGAGACTATTCTATATGTGTGAGCACTCGCCTATATACGTATATATTTACAAATACACATATAAGCGAGCTGAACGAGGGCGCGAAAGGCAGAAGACGTGAAAGTGTGAATGAGCACTCGATGGTTAGATAAGATCGCGGGGGTGTGTTTCTCTGCGAGTTATTATAAATACAGGCTAGCAAAATTTTACAGATCAAACAAATACAAGTCTTCTGTCCTTCGCTTACTCTTGAACCTATAATACGATATTCAACTCGAGCAACGACGCAATCAAAATTTTCGACTAACCGCAATCGTCATCGTCATCACCAACACTCTACAGCCAACCTCGTATATGTATAGGTACAAGTGCAGGTACTCGTCGGCGAGGTCGTTAATACACACAACCGGCTATACGTCCCGCGAACGACTTAACCCCGACTAGCTTGCATGCACGCGCCGCACCAGCCTGATTCTATTCCGACTCTCTGTGGCATTGCCTTTGCATAATGCGCTTACGCGCGTTCGTGCACACACACACACATATATTACACGACGTCGTCGTCTCTGTGAGTGTAAGTTTCGCGCGGCGAAGGTTAATGCCGAGGGACTTTTCGATTTTTCCTTTTATTTCTTTCGCGGCTTCGTTACTTATTCAGAGCGTTTTCCCTAGGCGCAGGGATGCCAAGAGTTTTCTGAATTTGCCGACTTCATCCTGCTGCTCTCTCTCTCTCTCTCGGATGGAAGGACTCTCATCTTGTAATTCCGTGGAGCGTATATGCATAATTGAGAAATTAAAGGAGAGCTTGCACTCTGATTTTAAGAGTAGATTATAAAAATATTTTTTAAATAAAGCTTTCTTTACGCGCGACAAAAGCTCACAAGGTAAAACACGTATATGAACGTGTTTTCCTCGGCAGGCACGTATATAGTATAACAGCACGAGTTTTATAAGGCCAGTATCATAGCTGCGGCGAAGAAAATGCTCGAAGGAAAGTTTATGGACCGAAGCGGAGCACATCGTCGGGGTGGGAATGACCGCAGACACATGCACCGGCTGAAATTGGAGACTTCCACTTTTGCGGTGCGAGCGAATGTTGAAAATTAAATTTTCTGATTCTGAATATGCGCTCGTTTATACTAGATTCTGCGATTCGTATAATCGGATGAGCGACGGTTCATGGGACGAGTTTACAGAACTCGATTTACATTTTTTGACATTATTTGATGTGTGTAAAGCTGTTACGCGCGTGATTAAACTTTTGGAAAAGCTGTAGCTTTACCGAGCAAGCGCGATTTAATAATTCAATTATTTCTTCGAAAAACGATTTTATTCACTGCATATGCTGGTTGAATTTCTGGCTGGTGATTGCGATGGCTATAAATAAACGTTGATTGTGTCGTTACTTCTCGTTGAAATCATATCAGGCCTTCTATGATCGATTCTAGAGAATTTTTATAAAGTGACGAATATAAGAAAATGTATAATTCGTTGAGCTATTGCACACCGAGAGAATATATACTATAACATTCCTAAAAACTAGAAATCGATAAGTCGAATTTCAAAATTTCATAGCTGGATTGAAGAAGTTCTCAGTGCAATCAATAACTCCGTCTCTATACAGTTACAGTAGACACGAGCAATCAAAACTTCTCGCACATCTGCCGTCCGACAGAAACGCTTCAATCTTGCTTCATAGCTATAGCTATACCTATACAGCGCTACTGAAAAATCGCTACGATTTCTCAGTCGGTATTATATTTAATCTCGAGAGAGTAGGTATATCGAATCGATGACTACACGTACCTCGGTTATCGTCAGATGGACTATGAACATTTTGCCCTCGTAGTTGATCTTCTGAACCTCCGGCCAGCGGAAGTGATTCGTTTTGCGGGAACCCTGGAACGTGAGGATCCCGCAGTGGTTGATGCCGAGGTACAACGGCGTACCTTTGTGATCCTGGAAGCAGATAAGAATCGATCTCTGTTATTACATATATTCTCTATCTCGGTTATTATATATAATAGGGAACGGATAATCGAATATTTGCATGATATTTGCGCTATAAAAATCGTTTGTAGAGATTAGGTCTGCTGGCCTTTTTCGTAAAGGAAAATGTTGAACGACAGTACTTAAAGTGCTTAGGTATATACGACATATAGATTTTAGGAAGGATAAGACTTTAATTGTTCTTCTTGCGGTGGAGGGTATCTTTTATTGACACAAGTAATGGCTTCTCTTATCCAATTATCTACAAAACTGTTCTAATCGATGGTGGAAATTTTTCTTTAAAACAAAAGCACTTTCTTCTCTCTTATCGAGCTCTTAGTTAAAAAAATGAAACATGTTAAAATGAAAAGATTATAATTTTCGATTCACTGCTGAAAACAATATCAAATTAGGTAGTCGCGTAAATGTATTCTGTAGACCCGTGATCGTAGACGGTTTGATAAATAAACCGTATCTCATCATAGCTTCCTCTATACATCTGATGCGTCTACGTTGAATATGATCGATCTGCTTTTATGTAATCGTTCTTTATGGAATTTGACATTATAACAGATATCGAGTGGTATTCAACGATGCGGAAATTTTATTGGCGACGAAGGCGTGCCGACTTACAATTAGGGTCATAGTGATCTATCAGTCGGAAAACCGAAATTGTATCCCATGACGTTGGTAATCGAGAGTAAAAATAGTTTGGAGCGCCGTTGTAATTCTTTGAAAATCGACTATAAGATTCAAGACGAAATCGGTTAATATGCGATTTTAGAATTTTGTTGGAATATCCGATCGATCAGTGTATAATGTACATTACAGAAACAAGTTCGTGATTACTGTTTATTAAGTGGCGAATGCACATATTGTAGAGAAGCATACAATGTAATTATTACGTAAATAACATTTAATTTTGCAGATAAATTCAGTCGAATGTGGAATTCCGTTCGTGTATTAACCGAAATTTAACTGTTACACAGACGAGATACAATTATTACATATGTAAAAAGCACCAGTTAAATTTCAATGCGATTCTATTAACATTTGGAGTATAATGTCTGCTTCGAATTCGAGAGCAAATTTCGTATTGAAAATGTTAATGAAATCGAACGATCTGGAAATTGGCAATACCAATAACCTACCCTTTTCAACCTTTCCATAAAAAGTTACGTTTTTTTTTGTTTAACTTTCTCATAAAAAACTTCCGCTAATATCTACAAAACCAAGCGTATACAAAAGCGCGTTCAAACATTACAGTAGTTAAAACATCGCAAACAAGTAAAAACAAACAGACGTAAATTTTGCTACCTCACGTGTATTTGCATACGCATTGCGATATAATAATAGCAGCTTAGCAGTAGCAGTACAGGCGCGGCGACGATGTAACAGTAATTTTCGGCTTAATTAACCGGTAAAGCCCTTATCGCTGGTGCAATATATTACCAAAAGGGGCTCGGCTTCGCGCATAATGCGAAGATTAATAAGCTTCATGCCTTTTGTGCTTGCGCGTGCACGCGCGTTTGGTTTTTGTCTCACGAACTCGTCGTGTGTCTCGTGTGGAAATAATGAATCGTGACGCTGCAGTCTTTGAGTAATTCTTGAATTTTTTATACAAAAAATATTATAATATTAAACCCGTGATAAACTCACCGAGATTATTCCCTATTCTTTATGTCAATATTTATCACAATACCGTGGTAATAAGCTTTTAGGGGATAATCCTTCATCAGCATTCACAAAGAAGCCCTGTAAAACGTAGCGAGAATGGTTTGTTAAGGAACGCAACGCGCGAATCATGTCTCGTCAGACAAAGCCGAGATGTGCGCGCGCGAAAGGTTAATTAGAGCTGGAAAATGTCTGAGAGCTGATGCGCGGCAATCAAGCTACTGTCGGGAATAATAACTTTGCCTTGGAATCAGTTTGAAGTAAACAATTCAGCGATGAAATTTCTATGTTTAGTGCGAATCGAGTACAAAGGAAATAAATACCGACTATTAATGCGAGAGTAATTAATTTGACTAATTTTGATTTAATTAATCCATTAGCCAGTAGGTATAATCGAGTTTTTATTTGCATATCTAGCCAAATCCGATCCGATATCGGTTTGGCAAGGTCCGACGACTGGTCATTATCATGACATTAGTCTGGGAGCTTAACTCGACGCTTATGAATTCCCATTTCCATATTTGCTTCCAGTTTATTTGTGCAAAGTTCGATGTTGAAGCGAAAACGCGTTTGTCCGAATTCAATTTGTGTAATGATACATTATCTATATATTATAATAATCATCTCTAGCTCCACAAAGCTTCATCGAAACGTGCGACACTATAAAATACAGTCAGATTTACGCAACTCCTAATGAAAAAAGGTGGCTGCAGGGCAATAATTCATCGCCGCGTGACGTGCCACCTGGAAAATCGGATGCGCGCGACTCGTCGTCGTCCGATCAAGCAACGCAGATATACGCCGGCGTCCGATGCATTATACATGGCCGCAATAAATCTCTGACTACACTCTGATGAAAAAATGGAACGAGTCCTCGAGTGTCTTATATGCGCGACGAGTCGAATTGGAGATTTCGTTGCCGACGTGGTGATTGCGATCGCAGGAAAGAGTCAAGCGCGTGATTTACAGAGGTGTATATACGTTATCATGTTTGTGGACGGAGTCGCAGATGAGCCGTAAATAGATTAACGCGTGTAATTTACGCGGAATGACGGAACACGTTCTGTGTTTGTTTAACTTGTGTATATACGGATTAGAACTACTGTAATGCATTACAGAGCAAATATCAGTTTCAATTTGTGAAAACTGCTTTGCGCTTACTTAGCTTTATCAAGCGTAATTAGATTAATCTCTAATAACTAATATCGACGCGCGGAAGTAAATTTCGAATCGAGCAAACTATTACATTTATTATTATCGATCCCTGATGCATTGTGCGGATAGATACGTCGATTCGTATACAGGAGAGTAATTTGAATATTAATCCAACGTCGCTTTTCCCCCGCGGCATATAGAATCGATATCGCAGAGGAATGACCGACCACACTCTTTTTTTTCCGCTTAGATAATATACTCCAGCAGTACATTTCACAAAATTTCCTTTTTTTGCAGCTTCGAGCAACGACCATCCATGTAAATTACTCGTGACATATACCTACTTCTTCGTGCAGACTGTCTGATAAGGTATTTATACAAACGCATGTATAAATACGAAGCAAAATATCATTTCAAGCTCGATTTGCCTATAGACGAGATTCGCAGAAACACAGGTAAAATCGAATATCAACGTTTCCGCTCAAAAATCGATCGTCCCCTGCAAAAAAAAAAGAAATTGAGTTCGCATCAATTCCGATATACGCAAGTCAATAAAAAAAAACTCGTTCCGGCCAACGTCGCTGCGCTGAATAAATTTCCTGCGAAATAAAATTCAATCGTCGCGCGAAACCAAACAAAAATCGAGCAATACCTCCCTCCCGAGAACAATCGTCAAAAATCTACATGTGCAGATGGCCGGTGTATACAAAAATAAGAGTATATCATTTCGGGTATATAACTCGCTCCAGATTCGGCAAACTCAATTCCGCTCTTCCCTCTGGCATATAGATACCAAAGGCGTAGAGGAAAAGCATTTAGCTATGCACACGGACGGGACGATTCGACCGTGCTTTCATTCGATTAGCCAGACGACTACCTGAATTTCCGTGTGTATGTGTGAAAGTCCACGAATATTATAGAGCGAGCGCTTGAATTATGCGATCGGGGAGTTCATTTCGAAGGGGTTTCCTCTGGCCGGTGTGCTCTATGATTTAGCGAGTGTGGGGTGTTACAGGGACGAGATATCTTATTCTATGTGTGCAGTTTGTCTCTGTGCGAGTGAGCGAATCAGTGTGGCTGTTTTGGCTTCCGGATGGTTTGCTTTGGAATCTAATATCGGCTCTATACTGTAGCATTATATGCATGCGTTTTGGGATTTTAAGAATTTTTAGCTGTTTTGACGTATCGAAACACAAATAGAATTATATAGCGACCACTTTTACCGCGAGGGTTATTCCGAAAGAGCAAAAAATTAATCTCCTTCATTTGCGAGAAAGCTGCGGATAATGCGATTAAAGCTCCTTCTGAAATACAGCGGCAAGTGTATAATATATGCATATAAAGGATCCACCCCCGGCTAAATCCTGCCTTTCACCGCGTCTATATTCGTTTCGTAGCTTTGTAATTTTAGACGTACCGTATGTGTACTTTGCCCGTTTCTGCGAAATGGTATACTCCTAAAAGCGATGTATTCCGCAGCAATCATTATAATTTCTATACCTATATGTCGAGCAAAAAGCTACGTAAAATCATAGACGGACTGAAAACGCATATTTTTCTCTTCATTATAGCACGTGAAATGTTGATTAAAAAACTTTTTCCCTTTACAGGCAAATTCTGTTTTTCGTAAAGTTTATTAAAAACCAACGGCGCAGGGTCTTTATTTGCTCGCAGCACTTTAATTTCGACCGAAAACTCGTTAAAGCGAAAATTAGCCCTACAAAACCGCACCAGTGCGGCAAACGATCGACAAAGTGAAAACTCGCACACGTCATTTAAACAAAAAGAATAAGAAACTCAAGCACTACAAAGATCGAGTCATAGAAGCGTTCACAACCAGAAACGTCAATTCCACTCGAATATACCCCTATATCTCGCAAACACACCCAGAGAGAACCACAATAATCTGCCGCAGTCATTTCTACAACACACGCAGATGTAGCGCGCATGTTATGCAGGCGATGCTTTCATATCGTCATTGCGCTATATATTCATCGGACACCACTACGGCTCTCGTGATGTCGACGAGATCAAAGCGCGACGCGGAAAATAGAGCCGCCGGCGGATGCGTATTGAGGGAAAACAAAGCTTATACTGCAACGTGTATATTCGCGCGAGAGGAGTATGAGGAATGAGTGGCGTGATTATACGATTTCATGTGGGCCGCCGACTGAATAGAGGACGAGCTTTTCGAAAGGAAAGCTGCTTTTGCATATAGGTTTTCGATCGATTGTGCTTTTTGGGTTAAGAGTATATATTCCAAGTGATTATATCTAGAAGGGATATAAAGCTTTTGTCGAGTTCTCTCTATTGTATTCGAGTTATATGCAATAATTATCCCGCTGAATGATCTATTGCCACGATTTAGTATACATATATACGAATAAAAGAGAAAACCTATATACAGACTGCGCTGCAGCGTTATATATTTATCGATTCCCTGCAGCAGCGGTCCAAATGTTCCGGCGGCTGCCATCGTTTTTTCTCCGCCGTCGTCGTAAATTTTGATTTATACCGAACATTCGAGTAAATTTTACAGTCGATTTGACTGCGCGAAGAAGACTGTACTATAATACTGAGAGGCTCTCCTCAAGAGTCGCCCTCGAAAATTCCGATACACGGCCGCGGCATTTGAATAGAGTAAAATTTGAATTTGGAAGGCAAAGGTAGACGAACGTTCCATGTATTCATACGGAGAGCTCATGGATCTACGCAGAGAAAGTATTATATACAAAAAATGAAATGAAAGAAAGTATTATATACAATATACAAAAAAAAACGCATATTTCATTACTCGGTAAAGGGTATCGCGGTAATTAAAATTTGTCATTTCCATCAAGGATGACAAGACGGAGTAATGAAGAGAGCCGGAAATAATGAACGCGTCAGTCTTAATTCTGGCTTCTTTTCAGAATATAATTCCTCTTTCGCTCCGCTTTGTCGATCAAATGAGAAATCGGTTTTTTTCGTTATACTTCTACAGTCCTACTAGCGCAGGGGTACATCTCGGAAAATAGGTCACGAGCTGGCTTCGCTTTGCTTCCAAAGGCGTGGCATGATCGAAACGCTTTTTCATATATACATATATATACACTTAGGATTTACCGCTGGTTAAACGTTGCCGGCGAATTGAATAAAATGAGTTATATACGAGAGAACTCCGTGGTGTATCCGCGTCGCGGTTGGAATTTCTCTATGTATAAGTGCAGCAGTGGTAGCGCGCATTCCGCGCGTGCAGACACACATTCCGACGTGAGAGCTTTAAATTTACGCGAAAACTTTATTCCGAGTGCTCGACTGTATACAAAAGACCGGACTGCTGAATGCGAAAGAGTCGTTGATTACTTTTTTTTCTCCTATAGACTACTCTTCTTGTATACGGAGAGCAAAGCTCGAGTAGAGTCAAAACGCAATTTTTAATTAAACGCGCACATGTCAAAGAGAGCTCGATGGATTTAGTAAACAAGGAAATGCAAGTTTTCTCTCTACTTCATCCATAAAAACTGTTCCCTCGGTCTCGCGAAGGAAAGAACGGAATCCTCGGAAGCTCCTTTCGAAGCCAGGACACAAGGCTCTTTCTCAGCTCTCGCGCGTCTCAATTATTTCGTTCCGCCTCTACACTCCCGGTGGCCATGAAAGTTGCACGAGGTGCTTTTCTCGCCGAGTCGGAAACTCGCGAGAGAGAGATTTTTAAATGAGACAGAATAAGGGTAGAGGTGTGTATACATATATAGAAGCGACGCCGCGGTAAAAATGTGCACGAGCGGTGAGGAAAGATATAAACAATGGTTATACTATATACATATAGTCTGGACGGACTTGGTTTCTCGCGAGAGCCGAGTCGCTGAGAGGTTTCTCGCGGACAGCGCTAAGCTCCGTAATTTCAAATGGCAGTGGTGTTGTAAACAAATTTGCGCTCTGCAGCGTCAGCGTCTCTGCTGTATTAGGTATACAAAAGAAGAGACGTGTACATTAGGAAATTTTTACGCAAAATACATTTCGTTTCGAGACTTTTCCTTTTCCTAATTTTTGGCACAGAAAAAATAGACGATTCACTGCGACGACCGTCACTCAACCCCATCATCCGCGAGAAACTCGACTACAGTAGAGCCAGAAAGAGGGAGAGAGAGAATAGAGAAAAAGCAGCCACACGAAGGGCGGATTCCGAAATAATCTTGTAAGCCAGAGCGCAGCTGGCCAGAGGAGAAACAGACGTAGAAATGAAACTCGGCTGCTAGACTGCTGAAGTGGCAGCGTCGGCAGAGAAACTACACACCTAAGAAGAGGAAAAATAAGCCGAGGAGGGTAAGAAGAAAACTCGCTTGACCCAGATTCACGACTGAGAGAGATTTCGGGACGACGAGCTGCAGAAAGGGAGAGACGTGCAAGGCTCGACTATATTACAATCAAAGAAGCAACGACGACGACCGTGTGCAGATAAGAGCATCAGCGATCAATTATATATGCCGGGCTGAGTTTCATCCAGTGCTTTCTGTGATTTTTGGAAGATGTGAGAAAAAATCGACGACACGGAACATCTTGAGATTTACTGAACTAGTTTCCAGCATATTAGCTGTCGAGTTATGAAATAATAACAGCGAGGGAGAATTCACAATATGAGGACGTCCTCCTGCGGTGGTAGCTCTTCTCGGGGGAATATTATTATTCTCCTGGGGCATGGAATCTATCTTGCACAGCTGAAAGTTGGAATAGCGCTACGTCACTGATGTGCATACGAGCTTCTTTCATGAGCAACTCTTCTCTGCTCTATATTGTTCGACTGACGTATACTTTCGACGACATATATAAATATCTGAAAAGATTTACATCTCGATTTGACGGAATTTAGCGAAGAATCGGACTTACCTTGACGGGGTGCGGATCGACGGCGTAGGTGTCGAGTTGAGAGGCGAGCCTGAGGAAGTGGGTCTCGGCCTGCTCGGGGGTGAAGCCCTTGAGCTGCGTCTGGTGGAGCTCGAGGGCCTTCTCCTCGATCGCTTCGGTCTGCTTCAGCAGGAGCTTGTGCTCACCTATGTAGTTGCCCTCGTGTATCTCCGGATCGTAATCTCCCAGCTCACCTGAAACAGATCAGTCATTTTGTAATTACCAAGAAGCCTTTTTCTTCATTTTTTTTAAGCACAACATAAAATCGTCCCAAATCCCAAACAATAGCCCTAAAGATACGGCCATACATCGGTCGGCCATAAAAGGACAGCAGCTCTGACAAAAGAGAGCGAGAATCGCTGCATCGAGAAGAAAAAAAATTTTGTATACACTCGCATTAAGCTCCCCCAACATTCGAAGCGGGTCAGGCCTATAAACGCGTGCTTCCAAATGGCCGGCCACTATGCCAGAAGAATATCCCTCGGAAAATCTTTCGTTCTCTCCCTGGCATACACAGTCCTTCGATAAAACAAACCCGAGAGACAGCGGGATAATGGGAAGCGTCGAGTAACGGAAATTGTCCGTCTGCAGCCACGGCGGAATGAGGGATGATGTGTGCCGAGTATACTTCCGCTGACTGTCTTTGCGATGAGATTTAAATTTTCGGTGCATTACACGCTCTTTTCATTGACGTAAAAACAAAATCGATGTGAACGTTCACAACGTTATTACGTAACGCGAGTATACGTGGACATTTCGGTGTATTTTTAACCCTCCCCGTGTTTACTTATATACTACACAAGCCGACGTGACCCAATTAGGTTGTCCAGTAGCAAAAAAAAAAGTTGAATTTTATACTCTATTACGAAGAATCAATCGACGACTACTAATCAACACAATAGCCATCAAAATCAAGCTCCGTATATAGACTGCTCTAGTGAACCGACTATACCGAGGTACGTACCACATGCTATACACTCTCGTATAGCGTCAATGCATCAACGTGTGCATACGCGCACAGGCCGCGCGCTTGATTCCGGGGGATTATTAGTCGTGGGCGCATAAACGTCGCTATCAAGGATATTGGACGCGTCGTCCGAACGTACATGCATAAACGGAAGTGGCCGAGGGGTAGTAATTACCGGGAAAGCTCGATTCACGTCGGACACAATTTCGCTGTGTCTTTGATGATGTATCCGTGAAATGGCTTTTTTTCCAACGCGTATATGCCGTGTGTATAGCTCTGTGTTTTTTTTTTTGACCGGATGGTATTAAGTAACGAATGGACAGTTGTAGTTGCGAACGTGTGTATTGGAAAATTGTTTTTGCAGGCGACGACGCATGTGCGTTTTTTATTGCGATGCTGTGTGCGATTTTCCAGTACGGCGCGTCAAAGTTCCGCCTTTATTTTTCCGGCGACACCTTCCTTTTGCAGAATAATTATCGAATTTCAATCGATCCGCCCGCGCGTGGGACATAAATAAAAGATGCCAGACTTTATAAATCAAACATAAATTTTTTCGCTACATGTGATGGCGTGACGTGAAATTGCTGGGTCACGTCTGTCCACTGTGCGTACACGTTCGAATGGCTTTTTAATTATATACCGCCGTTGCAGTAGCCTGTATACGTGTGCGCGAGAGTTTTATTGGAGGAAACAATGAAATGTCGGGTCGATTGTATTTTTTAATTTTCCACTTGCAAACATTTGTCAAATACCATCGAATCATCGAGGGGAGGGAAAAAAAAGTTAACGAGAATCACTTACTTTGTACAATGCAGGCCGCCAGCAGCGCCGCTTCTCCAGGACTGCAGTAGAGTCGTCCGTGGAGTAGATCCCTCTTCAATTGCTGGTAAATCTGATAGCGCGTGATCTCTTCTTTCAGTCGCAGCGGGTCCGGCGGATAGAATTTCACGCGGAAGCTGAAGAGAATACACTCCGTGTCTGAAACATATATCGAATTCGATGATCCTCCGCTTATTTGAATGTGCACGTGTGCTTGACAAAAAAAGGGTGTCCTCTGTGGTATAGGTATCAATTCCTGGTCTCGACTAGCGGTGCTAATATAACTATGAGAGTCGGGTGGATTAAAATAGGAGTTTGTGCATATGCATATAATATTGTTATTTTTTCATTGAATAAATGGCCCCCGTAAGGGCCGGCAAAAATTGCCGTAGCCGATGGTTTTTCACATCGTCTTGGCGGGGTATTGGTAAAAGTTTTCAACTAGCAATAATCGCACCTCGGTAAAACCTCATTGGTTACGATATCGCCACTGCGCGAAGATAACTAGTCCGACCCGCAGCCCTTCCTTATGTGCACGTTCCTGCCCTTTTCCTGTAGAAGGTTGAGAAAACCCGTAGCCACCTGGCGTCAGATACGCGAACCCAATTCGTAATTTCTCGTAAATAAATATCCCTTAATCTTACAAGAAAAATATTAGTAAAAAATTCCTCGTCACCTCAACGACGTACTCGCGTATTCATACTATCCCGAAACTCTCTCTTCGAGTGTACAGTCGAGCACACAATACACGCGCGTGAATCTCAAGCCTTATCTCGCCTATATACTCGACAGACGCCCACACACACGTGTACGTACACAGCAGAGAGGGTTTAATACAGGAACGTTGAAAGCGCGCGCGATCGATCTGTCCTGCGCGAGGGCTACTCGCTCCGTTGGCTGGTCAGGTGTGTACGCTCGGCTGCGTTTGAATTCCCAGCGTCTGTCGGGACATACTACTGCAAGCTGTTCGACTGCCGAATTTATCGTCTTGATTGGACATTTTGAGGCCGGGATTTTAGAGGAGCTGATCAAGCGTGAGAAATATTGCGTTTAAAATTCAAATCGAGATGGTCTTCGTTCGAAAAAAAATCCACCACGACGATCATAAAACTTTTAATAGCTTTTTCCCGCTCGACGTCACAAAGAGACGGAAAACAAAAAAAAAGTTTATTAATATATTCGCGCTCGGCCGTAAAGTATAGCATCGACCTAAAAAAAAAAAACTTTCCCCTCGCGCATAACAATACACCTTTAATATACACATGCAAAGCGTCGGCTTTTTATCGCGGCGGGACTACGTAAAGCTCGCGCGCGGCAAATCGAGAAAGGATTTGTACCCGCACTTCCGGAGCGAGCGTTGTATGCACGAGGAATAAAAGCCGCCGACTCGCTCTTCTCCAGCGGCGCCTTATCGGAGTGTCCTTCTTTTTACTCGTGTGTATATGCATGCAGCGCGCGGTTGGTATATAAAAATGAAAATTCTCCTTTCAGGCACTCAAAGCGAAGCTCTATGTGTGTACTTATACTATACTCTCTCTCTCTCTCTCGATGCTATACTGCGGCTGGATATGGAACCTATTGGGAAATATATATGGGAAATTTTTAAGAGAAAGGAAATGAGTGTACCGCTGTATATTCCTTCGAGTTTTCTCTGGATCGATTGAGTTACATAAAAGCAAACACAATTTAAAATTCTATCCTACCGGTTGAAGCTACACCGTTCTAAACTATATATCAAACTCGACTTTGGCCCATCACCAAACAGAACAGCTCCGCGTATATATGTCCATAAATAATTAATCCCTTTCCTCTGTATACACGTGCGATGTCGCATCGAATTCCACCGCCGTAGTTTACAGCGTTACTCGTCGGATTAGAAAAACGTCTATACACCGTTGTGTATACCTGGAAGCAGCAGCAGCAGCACGTTCCACCAGGGCGAAAATCGAAAAAGGGCCGCGGGAGAGAGGCTCACTGAAAGTTTCATACGTCTTCCAGCGACGAGCCTCCTACTGCCGCGGGGTCGAGAAACTCGCGACGAAGTAGTAGTCTCTGCAGTGGCAGCTGAGCTGCACCGAGAGAGAGACGAGTACACCTGCACCGAAGCTTGGTATATGTGTGTGTGTGTGTGTGTAGGTGGATGGGGCGCAGACTCGGTGAGTAGGCTTGGAAGTGGCTTTCTTGATTTGTGGCTTAAAGTTTACGGCTCGAGAGAGTTGTATCGAGGGGAAGTGCATCAGCCGACGAGGTAGTTCCTTATTTATTAGGAGGATCTTGCGATTTTTACACAGTTCTCTCTCTCTAATACTCTTTTCTTATTTTTTAAAGACAATAAATTTACGACTTTTTAATCAAGAGTATCTATGCACATCGTAACGAAGCTACAACGATAAAGTATCAGGAGAAACCTATACTAAGGAAAACAAAAGGGCTCATTTCTCCTCTGCAGTAGCGTCGAGCAACAATTTCGTTTCCGATTTCCCGTGCGCATATTTTTCAAAGTTTACACACAAAGCAGTATAAAACGTGATCTACGAGCATAGCGGTGGCTCGCGTTTTTCCCAATCCCGCACTTCACTTCCATACACCGTAGCGGTAAAGTGAAATGGATACCACCGCAGTATTATAGTCCGCTGCAGAGATTCCGATATAGCGAGAGAGAGAGAGAGACCCCCACGTCTGATCAAGTTAGATTCGTACTACTTAATCGTGCATCTGACATAACGGTGCTACTGACCTTTGACCTGCTTGATCGCCGTTTTCGCCAGGTCCAACCAGTGCTGAAACAAAAACAGATCTCATCAATCACTGTCGCTCTCTCTCTCAATAAAAAAAGAAAGAAAATTTTATTGTGACAAGGGGATGTTATATATAAACATGTACACTTTGATTTTGAGGTCAAGGAGTCTGTTATTTCGAGCTTGTTTTGAAAAAAAAGAACGACCGAGCTTTCAGTCAACGAAATTTCTATAATCCTCCCCAAAACAAGCGTGAAAGCTCAGGAACACTCAGCACCACGACGCAACTTTGCCCTTGACGTCTCTTTTACTGAAATCCAACCAGATATACACAAAAACAGCATGCTCAGAGTTTTACAGCTCGAGTAACTTAGCAATTCAAATAATATGCTCCTAGGAACGCACCGCTGCTCTCTAAACGCTCGTAAAGCTCCGTGGCGTCGCTCAATTTTTCCAACCGGCAACGATTGGCACGTTTATGGGTCTCGGAAGAGGACCGCTAAGCCGACCTAATGCAAATTGCGTTTGAAGACCGTTTTCTTTGTGTTTAAGACAGAATGGTAAAAGTGACATTTTACAGAGAGATTCATCGTTCGAAATTCCATAGACTGGCTGCAAATAAAGTCGCGCCAATATAAAGAGATAATAAGACAGTTTGCCAAGTCACTTTGTCCCCCTTTTTTTCACCTGTGCAAATGGAAAAGTCCTTTGACTCTCGCCTGGCCAGAAGTTAATTTTTTAGAGATCGGGCGTCCGTCAACCGAGAGACTATATACTGTATCTTGGCTGCGCGCGAAAGAGTAAGAGAGAGAGGAGCCATATTGATTTTTCCGAAAGCTCCGTCGAGCGGCACGGCTGCAGCGCTCGCGCATGAAACTGGATGCTTCTCTGTTTTGCTTTGTTTACGATTATAAACAAAAGGTAGTTATATCGGATATTTTGAATATCTTTGATTTATGATCGCGAGATATATTAGTGTGAGTATACTTTTATTAAAAAAGAATAGCGATAAAGCGTTTTGGGAGTATATTAGATCAAAGTGCAGCGAAGGATATAGTGGATTACATTATGAGAAAAGTCGTATTTCAGAACTTGATCGAAATCCCAGACTCTCCGGCCAACTTTGAAACCGTAATAAGATTGAAACTTATGGCGACCTAAAGCAGCTCCTCCCGTGTTCGCCGCAATAATATTGAGAAGATTATCGAGCCGATAACTTAATTGTAGGAAGCGATGAAAAATGTTTCGAATTGCTTTCCCGATAAATTGGAAGAATAATATGCGGTAATAATCATCTTGTGTTTGAGAAAAAAGTAAAGAAAACATCTCTCTCTCTCTCTCGGTCGATCCTCAAACGTGCAATGACGATAAAATTATGAGGAAGGAAAGTTTTAAGGGACGATCAATCTTCAAAATTATGGCAAGTTCACGAGCTACGTCCGTTCTGCGCCATCATTCACTTTGCCCGCGCGCGTCTTCCACATTTTTGCATTAAATTTTTCAGTGCGGACGTTTTACGACGTGGAGTAATTTAACAGCCCTCGGAAAATATTGTCCCATTGAAAATGGGGCGTATGAAATTTACATTGACTGTACGCGGTATTATCTTTATCTCTGGCTGGAATTAATGTTCATCATGAGAAAAATGCCTATATATACTTTTCAATCAGAACCAAAGAGTCATCCATCACATGTCTGCAGAGTGATTGGCGGTCTTATACACTTTTCTACTTCTTGCACTCATCAGAGACACTAACGAAGGTTAATCTACTCTCGGCCGTCAAACAAATGAATCACACTTTTTACACTCTCGGTCGACAACAAAACGAAAGAAGCACGAATTAACATCAGACTCATCGCTAATTCGCGGACAAAAGTGGGCCAGAAGCGAAGAAAAATTAATCGACAGTCTCGCCGTCTCGTTATACTTCCTGACTGACGAGATATGAGAGGGAGCAGGCGAACGAGTTCCGTAAACTTTTCGACGGTGAATGAGAGGGAGAGAACAGGCTGAAAGTTCGCAACGCGCTGGCTCTCAATTTGCGAAGGAGAAGGACCGTATATACGACTAACGAGCTAATGCAGCAACTCGAGAGAGATGCGCCTGTCGATGCGCTATCTCGGAAAACAGCTGCACACGTAAGAGTATAGCTGGGAAACGTTATCCAGGCAGTTTATGCTATCGAGCTCAGCTTAGAGTACTTTGAAGGTTAGACGTAAATTGACTTATTAAATCAAAATTTACCTTATTTAAATAACGCAATCATATCTATATTAATCGTAAGTGAGGAGACCATTCAAATACACGATCGGAGAGAGCATTCGCCTCTCGTGTATGAACTCTCGAAACGAGACGAGGGTCAAGCAGGCGTTGGGGGGGAGGAAAATAGCGACGCCGACTAGACGCGGCGATCGACGTTAACTTTCACAGGGCGACGGAGCCAAACTGCAACTGCGAGAACTTTGCTTGACTCGATTGAATCGACGCGCTCTTGGTTAAAGGGCTGGTCAAATTGTAAAGACGCTGGATTGACCCTTACAGCAGCTGATGCTTTCGAAATTCGAGTTCAGATATATATATACAGTTGAACCTGAGAGAACTTGTTTGCTTTGATGGGAGTTATAATTGAAAGTTTGGTAGATTATGTAGGTCAAGATAAATGTGCAGAATAAAACTGCGACTATTGTTATTTCAATTTAATCGTTTACAAAGCCGAGTAAATCGTCAGTGCAAGCACCTCATCCAGTAAACGTTTGCTTCGTGAGCGAAGCAAAAAAAAAAAGAATAAAACAAAGGCATACTCGACAGTTTTAAGGAAGTCATCAGCGCATAGACTTCAAAGTGGAAAAGCGTCGTTCCTTTGCCTCTTGGTCGTCGCGGCTGTAATAATCGCGGCGCGATATTGTCGTGCAGTGGAGGATTTAAACTCGAGTGTCGCGCTGTTGAGGATGCGAAAATGCAATGAAAGAATACGAGCGCACGACTCTTTTATAACGAGTGGGAAGCTGTGTTGAGGAAGTATGATGATTAAGTGATAGCTGCTTCGTTTAGTTGATATTATCATGTTGAATGCGAATGTAATGTATCTACTGATGACTGAGAAAATTATTTTCTATATACAAACGCGTCTGCAAATATAGAACTATGTCACTTTGATGTTTAGTGTATGAATCAACAGTTCTCGCTAATGATCTCGAACTAGATTCTGAGTAGAAATAAACCGGACTAGTCTGCCTTTTGAGTTACGCAGACTTTCTAACAGCTGGAAAATGAACGAATCATGACTCTTTCTTTTATATTATAGTTAAATTGAATATATCGCTGCTATGACGGTGTCATAAATAATAAAATTTTAAGATAATCGGGGCCAAAGTCCACTTAGCAATGCCGTAGCTCTTAATGCATTGTTCGTTTATACGATCAGTAAGAGGCATTATAGGGTTCAGGTACTCGGCTAACGTCATATAAGCGTCATCAAACTGAAGTGGCTGTTTACTCTGATTACCTCGGAAGTTACGGTATAGTCGGTTAGAATTTGGCTTATGTAGTCGAGAGAGTGACTTCGAGTACTCGCATATGGATTGTAAAACTTCTCGTTGCTTTAGCAATGACTTGCTCGTAATTAAAATAATTAATTGCGCTTCCTCGGCTGAATTTGAGAAAAGACATTGTGCCGCACGTGTGTGTGTGTAGTACAAATAATGGGATTAAAAGTTAAAACAGGAAGCTTACCCTTTGTCTACAGCTGTCCACGTAGCGAAGTCCAAAGTAGTCTGTTTCCAGAATGTTGAGTTGCTTGCACACATACTCCAAAATGAACTTCCCTTTGTGTTGAGGCTGAAACATAAAGCGCAGAGAAAGAATATTAATTTTAGCTAGATATTTGAATAATCATTCGCTTATAGACAAAAAGTCCTCCACAATCCTTTCTCAACAAAGTCTCACCTCAAAGACAACGAAAAATCGAGATCCAACATTCTCTCTCACTCCCATCAGTCCCGTCATTTCTCAGAAAGCCACTAACGGCACGCATAGCTCCTTATTCTCACTGCCGCAATGCAATCCATCATCGTTGACACAAACTACATACGCGAGCAACCGCACAGCAAAACAAAATAAAAAAAGCCCTCACACAACTGCAACTTAATGGCACTCCTTCGTCGAGATAAAACGCAACGCAGAGTATATAGTAGAAGAAGAAATAAATAAGAATCGGTACTTAGGACGCTTACGAAGCCGTGACGTCGCATCGCTACGGTTAGTACGGCCGAACCGTGATTTAGCATCGAGACGTTACACTCGGATGTAGCTGTATACACGAGGCGGAAACGAAGGAGGAGGCGGAAGAAGAATTGGAACAATAAGACGCGTGTGTATCGAGAAATTCGCCGGGAAGCAATGGCTTGATCGATCGGTCGACGAGAACTTATACTTCTATATGCGAGAGAGAGAGAGACGGTTTGTTGGAACTAACGTTTATACGCGCCTGCAGGGATGTTGTGCTGAATTATGACGGCTGCTAATGGTTCTGGCAGATAGTTTGTAATTAAACTTGTTGTTGGCTTGCTGGATGAAATTCAATACTGCTTCCGGACAAGCTTTTTTATACTTATATATATACGGCATGGAATCTGATGTTTGCTAAAATTTTTGGTATTTCCTTCGAGTTTTTTCAAAGAATTATCTTGAAAGATAAAAACTTTGTATTTATAGACCCTCGAAAACGCCATTTAGGAGAGAACCCTCGGAAATCGCGAGCAGCCGGAAAATCCGATATCGCGCTGTAAATCACGGGGATCGCCCACTGAGAGAAGACAGTACATGCCTGCAGCGCTCCTAAATACGTCTCTCTCGCTTTTGCTTTGTCTCCCTTCGGCTTTAACCCGCAAAAAACTGCGCGTCTTTTCTCGGTCTCTTTTTGCTTTCTACCTATACACCGACGCTGAAATAGCAATTTTATAGACGATACATTAAAAAAAAGAGTAAAAGTTACGCGAGATTATCCTTTTCCAAAAGATAGAGCTCGAGTCTGGCAAGTTTATTAACGAAGACAGATCCGCCGCGGATCAACAGATAAAACTTTTCAAGTTTACCAAGCCGACCTCCAGCCGCGCCAAATTAACTTTCAAAACTCGCATCGCTACTAGAGCTCCTGTAAACACCAAATCCATATATGTCTCAGCCCTATTTCTCTCTAGTCCTTATGCAAAAAAAAGAAGCCTCTCTCTCACTCCGCGAAATCCAGGTTAATCCTCTTTTCGAAAAGGGTTCGCGCAAAAAAAAAGAGCAGCATCTGGCCCTCGGCCAAGGAAACTCGGAGATATAATATATATAGAATACGTCGAAGCGCCAAAAATTTCGCGGACTTGTCGTTTTACGAGTGCGAATTTGCGGACTTTATAGTGTTTTTCGGGGATCGCTGCGTGACGTTGTCGTATGAAACGCACTGGGGATCTGCTGGATTGAGCGTAAACGCGATTTTGAGCCGAATGGCTTTTCTTCGACGGTTTACGACTGAGGTTTTATGGCACACTGGCTCGCGGGTGTTCGGACTGATTGTTTTGATAGGTGGAATCCAGTTGTGCGGGGAATGTTATCTCAACGATTTTCTTCTTTTTTTTTTTGCATGTCGAAGTACTGTAATAACGTTTGTTCGTTTGCTTTCATTCAGTATTGAAAATCCGATAATCGATCACTTTCATCGTTGATATATTTTAGCTCAAATAAATATAGATTTGAATCAAACCATATAGTTTGCCTGTCAAGCACACTGCACACACGTGAAATTTCGTATAAAACTTTCCTCTCATCCCAGCGTCCCGTGTCATTAATCCCACGAACAAACGCACACAATCAATCAAGCCAGCAAATAATATCCCCGGAACTCGGGCAAATCCCTCAAAACTAATAACGCAAACTCAATCCTACTTCTATATGTATACGGGAGCAAACCAAATCAAGCAGTCAAACCTTCGTCAGTATACATCTGGACGAAATCTCTCTCATTGCAAGTCCCTTTTCAATGCGAGCATACCACCACGAGCCAAGCTTTATGATCAGAAGCTCTGGCGTACAACGTGCAGGACTGCATTCTATCGACTCTGCTGCAGTATACAGCATAGCAAGCTATCGTAAATTCCAAGCTTCTTCGGATTAATGAGCGCGCGTTTCGATTCGTCCGTTCGATTTGATGGCTCTCGAGCCTATGGCCAGCTGTTAATTTTTAAGCTCTGATGGTTTAGTGATTTTAACGAGGAGGACACCCTGGGGGGGTTAACGGCTGCACATTATGTAGGTAAACATTTGTAAAACTACTGAGTTGCATGAGATTGTTAACAAAGTTTAAGCGGTAAATAGTTAATTTGCTTCGTTATAGCTAACTTGATAATTCCTAATTAGCAATTTAAAGCTTACATCCTGTCCATCGGCGTATCAGCGGCTGATAGTACTGTTTACTGATTCAACGGGCCTCTGGGAAATAAATTCATTAACGCAGTTGCAGGGCTAATTAGATCCTCACACATTATAGTCTTCCAATCGCGTGTGTTTTGAGCATCGATTCGAACTAATACACAACGCCTGCAATAATTTTTCAAACGCACGAGAAACTCGACCAAACTTAAAAGGAGCACCAGGCAAGTATATAAGAAATGGAAAAAGACAAAAGTCTCTGCGCACAAAGACTCGTCTGAATGAATCCAAAGAGAGAAAGATTGTTGGAGATTCAAGACGCGAATAACCAGTGGCCGCGAGGAAAAGACAAATAAGAAAAAAGAGAGCGTTTGACAAAGCGAAGAAAAACTTGGTTTCAAAAACTTCTGACTCGTCGTCTACACACAGCCACCGCTCGAGGAATATTTACGTTCGCTCTTTTTCGCTCTACTTGCCTTCTCTCCTCGCGTGTGCGCATATATACGCCGAGCGGAACTTGCCTCGCCTTCGTCTGCGAGAGAAGGAAAAAAAAATGTTAATTTGACCGATGCACGCCGTACCGAGCGCGCACTATCATAACCTGAGTTTATGATTTACGGGGACGCACGGGAATACAAATAAGCTCAGGTGCATGAGTTTCAGCGCGGAACTGGCTTTCTCCGTTGCTTGTATATATATACTGGAACTCAGGAGAGGTGTTGGATATAGTTACGGAAGATTCTCGTTTGAATGATTTATGCTTTTGGAAGATTTTGATACGAGTCTCAGCCCAAGAGTAATTTAATTTAGTGTGTTATATAGTTACAAATGCTTCTTTCCTCTAAAACAAGCCAAATCAAAGCAGCTATTTCACTGATGTCATTCCTGCGATTTAGCGCCTCTTCTCGTCTAGACACTCCGCGATTCAGACGCGACTTTATGCAATCCTATCCGCACCTTGACCGTGTCTCCGAGTATATTATACGGTAGACCATCGACGCGGTCAGCTGTTGGATAACCGCTTTACTATTGTCAAATGATGCCGAATTGTTTCACGGAGATCTCTGTACGAGATTGATGTCTTTAGATCCGGATAATTGGTTCGCGAAATTGAAGTCTATTACGTGATTTCCATTGGAATAATAAATTGACCGATGATCGAATTAGACGCGTAAATCCACTTTGAAGAATGATTTACGATATGGCTATCGGAATTCAGATTGACTATAGAAACATTAGAGGAAAAAATCTAGACAGATTCACCGCGCAATATGTACAAGCTATTTCCATAACGCAAAACTCGTGTCATCATTTTCTAATTATCCTTCTCGATTCGTCATCGTTTTTCCTGCGCATCATGATCGTTGGTTAGAAAATGCAAATCGAATATCCTTCGCTGTGCTATACAGTATGACTTAAGATGAAAACACATCAGAAATTCCTCCAAGACAATCCATGCTATACATAGCTGCGGTAGAAATATATTCAAATTGCAAATTCGTATTCCGCCAGCAAATCCACTGACCCAATTTATAAAAGCAACAATAAATCACCCGGTTATTATTTATATACGTCTCATATCCCGGAAAAAGAGTAGCTATATCTCGTTCTCCGTGATTTTCATTTCCGCGCGTGCGGCAACATGATCTCTCTCTCTTGCAGCATCAACAGAATGGGAGGATATAAGGAGGAAAAGAGTATAAGCAGCGCGAAGCTGACTTGGCAAAAGATTATTATCAGTTCGTATAATAAGCGATGCGGCTATTCCCATGCGATCGATATACGATGTCTATCTCCTCCTTTTTGCACCTTGTTTTCCTTCGATCTTCCTCTCACTCTCTTTGCTTTTTTTCTTCTCTATATAATCGATCTGCGAGAATTTTCTTTTCCGTTATATACCTCAGCTACATAAGCTCGATCCCTATTTTCGTCTTCGATTACCTTGAAGAATTACTTTGCAAAGATTCATAACAAGATCATAAGCCAACAAAAGTTGGAGACTGCTCTCGCGATATCGACTAATACGTAAGTGGCTCTAAGAGGAGAGCGCATCGCTGTGTGCCTTGAAAGCCTTCAATTTTCGTTGTGCCTCTCTCTATATATACACACCCTCCTCTTTCTCCCTCGCGGGCTTTCATAAGCTAAAATCGACTTTTACGGGCTGATGAAGATGGAAACTGATCCGCGCCGCGTGGTAAAACTGTTTCGAGAGGAGCTATATACTCGAAGTATATATAATATCGAGAGGCTGTAAATTTTTCACCGCTTTATAACCGGAGAGCATCGGGTCGTTAACTCTATCAGGACGGATTTTCATTTTTCAGCCGGCCCAGTGTAGAGAGAGAAACAGGGATTGATTTTTATAGCCAAGTGTATACAGGTTCTTTTTTTCACAAAATGAGCTCCGTATACACTATATAATCTGCTAGATATCATGCGCAAACACTATATAGCCTGCACAAAATTCGAAACGCATATCGCAGGTGAATATATATACTGTTAACTTTTTAATTGAGTATTACGACGCGACAGTAGGGAGAAAAGGGGATTTTCTATGTTTCAGTATATGTATAGTCACGGCTGCAGCGAAGGAAATATAATTACGGGCCGGTGGTATACATGTGTAAAAAGTTTGCCCGTCTTTCAGTCCTAAACAAGCCCAAGAAGTTTTCAACGCGCGTAGTCTCTACGTTGTTGTCAACTTTGAAACATTTAGTGCGCGCGCGAAGAGAGAGAGTTATTACGCGTACGTGTATATACGCGAGCTCAACTTTGACCTTGTTGATGCAAATAGAGTCTAAATTTATTTTAGCGCGCTCCTTCCGCGTGTGTTATATACGCTATATACTCTCGCTTATTTACGAGCAGCGACGGGATAAAAATCAGGCTGTAAAGTCGCGGTGTATATAGTAAACGAACGTCGGCGCTGAGAAAGGGCTTTCATGCGTTTGGCCGTCTAATAATAGTAAATAAGAATGAAAAGAAGACTAAATTTAGGTAGGATAAAAAACACATGCTGATGCAGTTTGGAATTAAAATATTAAAGAGTATAAAAAAACCTTATTCTTTACGGATTCTTCGATCCATTCATTAACGCACTCGAGTAAATAGTCATCAAAAAATTCACATCCGACCAAAAACAGCCATCAAGGCTCTCTCATCCCAGGAGACATGGAGAGAGAAAGACCATCGCCAGAGTCATCGTCTATTCGCTCGTTGGCGCTGCATCATCGATGAGGTAAGACGTGAAGGCTGATGTCGACCTACATATGCGCTATATTACTCGAGGAAGCGTCGCAACGCGATCGGAATCAACTTTTCTGCCGACGCGATTAAATATAGCCGTATACATTTTTATTGGACAATTTAAAAAATATTATAATTTTAAATTGGTACACGTAAACTAACACTCGACTGAAAGGAATGTCGCAGCAAATGCATTTTGTCGTGTAAGCAGCAAAAATTATCGCGGATAATATTTCGCTTGAATTTTAAATATTTAAACATAAGACTGGCATACATTAGCGTACACGGCAGAAAACACTTTTTGTTATCCAGAAAAGAACATAAATGCGTTTTTCTCGCGCGCGTGCTGGAAGAGGCGAACTTGAGATTATACTACCTCGTCATACGACCGTATAGCATGCATTATTATATTTCATCGCAACAAGAAATGAAAAATTTTCCGCTTAAAATGTTTCGCGACAATCATCGAATGCAGTCATAAGCTTTGCCGAAATTTCTTTAAAGTCATCGCCTTTAACGGCTGCCGCATCCAGGCATATAGTCGATTGCGGCATTTGCATAGAACGACACAAGAAGCGCTCGATTCACCGGCGGCCTAACAATAGCGCGCGTGGGCTGATTCTGCTGCTTTCGCGAATCGACGAGACTGTATAGTATAGGTAGCTGCTTATACACCTAACCACAGCTTTTCGTTCCGTGCATGCGCGAAGAGCAACAGCTGATGTGCTCTGGAGGTGCTTAGGCACGATGATTCGGAAAAGATTCGTGGATTCTTTAGCCTGAGAATTTTTATGGGGGTATGTTGTATGAGGAAGCAATTTAGCAAAATAGGAAAGCGCTCAAGCGATGCATATTATCTTCGCTGGATATATAGTTATCGAGATTTTAATAAGCGGTAGGATAAAGGTCAGTCCAAAATTTTGCGGACAAAATTAGAAAGAAATTTACGGGGTTTTTAATTACAATATATATACACTCATGCAGGAGGCCTTCTGAAATATAAGTGAGAAGCACCCATAATAATAAAACTATACGAAGATGTGCACGCCAGGGAGACGTATACATATTTTACGTACACTGATTTTAATTATGTACACCTATAGAATAATTGAAGAGAATATACATAAAACAACCAAATCCGTTATTATCTATACACAACAATCGTAAAAGTCACCTACACAATGTATAAAGCCACCTCGAACAAAAAAAATCCATACCCATCAGCCCACTCCAATCAACTTATACCTCTCTCTCTCTCTCTTTATCCCCGTCTATACTGATCAGTCCATCAACCCCCTGCTGTTCTAAAATTCCTCCTTATCGCATATACAGCAGCATAAAATAGCACCTCGTGTAGCGCGCGATAAAACTCGCGAGTCGTTTGATGAATGAAAAATAAAGGGGTGTAAAGCAGCGGGGGAGAGATGAGTCGATCGCGCATCGTCACTTATTAAAGCGCTCGATGCAAAGTCGCCGTCGTCTTCTACCCCGGAAAATCCATAAATGCCCGATGCATCTAATATACACTATATACACTCGCTGCTGCTGCTCTATAGAGGGAAACTTGGCTCGACGCTCTGACCCTGCACTACTGACTCGAATAACGAGGGGGAGACCATTGTTTCAAGCGCGTATTGCGCAGCTCAGGTTTATTAGTCGTTTTTGGTTTTTTACTATAATACTATAAGAGTTCATGGATAGCAATCTTACATATACTCGTATATGGATTACCGCACGACGGGAAAGTTTCGTTGAGATGAAAATAATGATGTCGCGCGTAGAGATGATCGAGCCAAGTTTGGCTTTGGCGAAGTTTTTATTTAATTAAAAACTTACGCGACGTATTCCGTTTGCGTCATATTCTACGTGTATCTAATAAATTTTAGATAAAAAGTGAAAAAAAATGTACTCGTTTCTTTTTCTCCCGAGAAGCAAAGGAACGCATATAAACGCCGAGTGCCAAGGCATAATTGGCAGCAGTTTCCTGCGCAAGGAGAAGCTATACAAGTAAGTATAAAGCAAAGACGGAGACGAATTTTCGGGGTCAATGGTGACGGATGACGGCGATTGAGCGGCTCCGCCAAAAGGAGAGGAAAAGCTTGACTGAGTACATTACAGTGTATATATATACGAGGTCGATGTTTACTACGCCACGACTGGCTGAGAATTTTCAAATAGTCCCGCTTTTCAAAGCTAAAAATATATATGCGACTTGGTTCTCATAACGGAAGTGTACGCTGTATGTATATATAAAGCTGGAAATCAATTATCGCACTTGAACAGCGCAGCTCATTCAACAAGTCGAGAAACTCGAGCCCTTGTGTATATAGCATCATCATATCAGCTTGTCGATAAATCCATAATTCTGCCGCTGTTTTCTCGAAACGCGTATAATACAATAATAATGACGTCTCCAAAAATATACGCGCGCGCGTCTCGACAGGAGGAAATCAAAGCGAGCCAACCAGCCATTCAATTGAAAAGAAAACACTCGAACTCGTCGTCGTCGGCAGTAGGCGCCATTAACTCTCGTGTCCTCGTTAAACCCTCGCAGCCGATCGATATTGGCCTCCGCTATATATATATATATATACTCGTATAAAACAAGAAGGTGGAGAAGAAGAAAAAGTCGGAAGAGTCCCTCATCATCTTCGCCCGGCTAGAAAATCTGGAAAGTCGGCTCCGGCAAATTAAATCGCATTATGCGATCCGGCGCTTGCTTTATTCGCTGCGGCTCTGCCACTTTGAAGGCGCGCGCGCGAGTGGATGTATATGTATAAGCTCGGCGGTTATTATATTGGCTCGAGCTTTTTATTTATTTATATCTTTTGACGAGTTATTTCTTAATTAATTTATCAGTATTAGTCTAATACGCTAGCGTTGGTTATTTTTAAGCTTCGCAGTTTCACAAAAATATTGCGTCCTCCTATGTTTTTACAAACTGTGAGATTGACACGTAAGGTCACACCGAAAACCCCATAGTCACGCTGTCAGCTAGTTTGTTTATGAATAACTCAAAGCCATATTTCACTTGTGCCCAGTAGGAGCTAGCTCGTAAAAATCTAATTGCGGACGTGCGGAAGTGACCGGTCGTCGACGGCAATTTCTTAAATCGTCACTAATTGAAGCGACGATAAGTTATGCAGCAGTATCGTCGGGGGAAATTGTAGGTTGTATATATATACAATAGGATATCTCATACCAGAGCTTCTACTGCTGTCTCAACGGCAATTTCAACTTCATAACTTTGACTCTGCGTGCTGCTAGGGTCTAATGGAATATTACTCGGAAGTCATTGAAACTTCTTCTGATCGTCAACGAGATGTGCTTTTACTGATGTATATTATATGCTTTCTTTAATATTACTCGGATGTATCCAATCATGAATATATCAAAGACAAAGTATAGCTTCTCCCCGATCAAACACAGAAAGCCTTGAACCATCCCTTCGTTGCGCAGACGCGTACCTATACTCTGAATTTTCGCGCAGTAGTTTCTTCATCGCTCTCGGTTCTGAGAGTAAAGAAGGGCGGCAATTTCGTCCGCTAACCTATAGAGCCAATCGTGCGTGAATAATTGGTGCTCTATATAGCCAAAAAGAATAGGACGTCGGGGAGAAGAGAAAGAAATGGTTTTATCCGAGATCGGCTTCGATTTGCATTTCTCGAGAGTGGTTAGCTATCGTAATCGACGTCTTTCAGGCACTAGAGAAAAGCATCCAACATAAACAATCGATCTTTCCAGAACTAAAACGCTCGCAAAACTCTGGCTAATAGACACGTGCTCCTGATATACCTATATATACATCATATAAACATCTCATCCTCGAAGAGCAAAACTAGCTCGAGAGTCTCTCTTTCGCGGTATATATACACGTGAGAGAGACGGTCGCTCATCCGCTTCGCGGATATATCAAGTGCAAGCGGGAAACTGCATCGTCAGCCGAGCTAGGCTATCATTAACAGGTTCCGCGAGTAGCTGTATATATAGCCGTTACGGAACACTTGCGGAACGAACTCCATTTGTATGCAAAGAACTTTTACCGAATGCGTGTGCAGTTGCTGATGTATATATAACTATTATGCTGTGCGCTATATATTGCCGAATTATTCATGGCGCGCGTGAACAATGCCGAGGCGAGTTTTGGATGGCTCTCGCTCGATCTCGGCTTCTCTGCGACAATGGAAAGGGCTTTTTTCAGCTGACTTTAGGTATATATTGCTCTTGCTGGACTTGATGCATTGGGCTAATTTGGAGCTGAGCGAATTTACTGGGGCTGATGGTATATATGGTGTGTGTGCTTGTTTTTTTGCTTTGAGGAGGATGATAAAATATAACTATCTAATTTTATCTCGAAGCTCTGAAAAACAACTGGTCGTTATCGAATTGCAAAAAAAGTGTTATAGCTCTTCGATCACATTAATTCAATCACCGCGTCAGTTCTCACCAAAGCCCACCGAATTAAAAAAAAAAATGCGCCTATAAACTGCGCATGAAGAAATACAACGCCGAATCAGAGAGCTACTCTATAAAACTCTAAAACCTCGAGAAAATCGAATCAGTCTCGCGCAAGAAAACGGCAGCGTTGGCTACTGCGATTTTTCGCCTCCGCAGCACAGCCCGCGGCGCAAAAAACGTCGTAGGATGCAGTAGCCAGCGAATTTTCGCCAGCAGCAGCAGGAGAGTGAGAGATTCTCGCTTTTTGCGCGCGCGTCGATAACGCGCCCGCGTAGCTATACTCCCGACTGAATTTATAGCCCAACTTGCCGAGTATCAACCGAATATTTTTAGGCTAATTGGCTTTTTTTTTCTGTTTGTGGCACAATATAGCGTTGACAGGATTGATGGTGGAAGAGGGAGAGACTCGCGTGTGCCAGTTTCGTATATACTGTTGACTTACACTTTAGTGCATGAGAGCTTTTTCGGAGGCTCTCTCTCATTATGCAAATGGCGTATTTTGTGTAGATATATATACCGCATCGCAATTTATTGTTCTCGATCAATTAGCCTAATGAGCTCATACACACCGCAGCAAACTTTTGTCTGTCGTTATAATATCCAAAAGAGCTTGAAAAAAAACGTCAATAATCAGCAGCCCAAAGCTTCCTTCCTGCGCTCTCTCACTGTCAGAGCGCCAAATCGCTGTCTAGTATATATAAAGTCCCCGTGACATGACGAAACCGAGACTCGATCCTCTCTCGTCACACACAGCGGCGCACGAAAATCCTCTCGTGGGCGTGTCGACGCGATCAACCCCGTTTTCCCACAAGAATCTGGGTGAAGCAACTATACGCGATATATATAGGGGGGGGGGGGATACGCCCGACACTATAGTTATATACTGCGATGCTGCAGGACGAGATGGTCGTCGTCGTCATTTTGCGAGATTGCACGAAAACAGTCCTTGCCCTAGTTTTTCGACAGCCCGAGGCTCGTTTGTGTTTTCCCCGATTTCGCGCGCGATGAACTCACTCTCTCTCTCTCTATCCACGCGCGCGAGCGCAAGTTAATTGATGGCATTCTCTACTCTGCTGTGCTATAACACCACTGGCTTTCATTAAAAGTCGTCGTACTGAGGAAAATTGATTCTTGTGCTATAACGTAACCGGTGTACAGTTTCTCTCTGATCGTCGATGCATATATCGACTTTTCTGAAAAATGTGTATAACCGAGAGAGAGAGAGAGAGAGATGAATGCTCCGCTGCATTGGAAACAATTTCACGAGCGAACGTTTCTGTATAAGGGGAAGAACTATATGATAATTTATAGAAATAAAATCACAAAAGTTTTCCGATATTTTTTCATCCCCGCATGCATGCATTCATACCGCGCACAATGCACACATACACGAGACCTACTTTTCAATGCATCTTTTTGTACGAGACAAAAAGCGCTACTATATATACTGCTCATCGAATACTGATTGAAATAGCCGGGTATAGCACTCGATGCCATCGTTAGATGAAATAAATACCTATTCATAAAAATATAACTAAATCAAGGAGACACTCCACTCGAAAAAGAGCCGGAATAATAGACTGAAGTATACAGCATCAGCGGCAGGAAAGAAAAGCAGCCTCAATTTTTCCAGTCGACCTCAGCTCCCATCAAGAAGGCATCTGTATAGACGAGCAGCAGCAGAGATTGATCTCTGTGCGGCGCGTATTCAATCGGCTGGGAGAAGCTCAGCGGCCGTAATCTCTTTCGATTTCGCTTATCGCGCAGGATAATGCAGAGAAGCGTACAATACTCGTTCTATCACGAAAAAAAAGCTCTATGTGGATGCTGTCGAGAGAATAGATTCGCAACGCGTGCACGTAGATTTTCTGATGATGATGTGCTTTGATGTTCGTTGGGAACGACTTTATTACTGACGACTAATATTTTGGTTATAAAATCCACAAACGTATATATAGCCGTCAAAGAAACTCGACAAAATCTACCTAATTCCCTGTGCGAGCGTTTACCCTCGGGTCTCGAGTTACAAACGCTATACTGTAAGCATATATGCGCGGATTCACCTGCGGGCAAATGTAGACGCTCGTAAAGGGAGTATATACTCGGGTGAAATGAGCATGGAGTGGATGCTCGACGAGACGCGGAGTCGATTTTGATCCGCAATTAAGTAGCAGCAGAAGCTGCAGTGAGAGAGAGAGAGAGTACGCGAATTCGCGTTTACGACGGCGACAAGTGGCAGAGCAGACAGGCTCCTCAAAATACGCGAAGGGAGCTAAGAGCCCGAGCAAAAAGCACTTGTCCCACATGCTCGCCTAGGAAAATTTGAGTCGAGGATTTTTAAGAAGCATTTTTGTTTCTGTATAGATAATTGTTGTTGTTTTTTTTAAAGATTGATTCGTTATTTTAAATGAACTGAATTGGAAATATACTTGACATTTTCCTCCGTATTGGATTTGTGCAGAAACTTCCTTAACATTATATTGTTTTAATATGCACACAAAATATTAAATTATTCATCAAGACCTCTGAAGGCAAGAATAAAAATTAAATCGTATCGAATCGTGGCTCTTCCCAAGAACTAATATACATGTATTGTTCACGACTAAAGTTCGAATCGCCTATTTCCACTGAAGCATATGCAATTTCAAAAAATCGATACCTGCATCCACTCCCGCATACGACACGTCCAAAAGCCAAAAAGCCTATATACTCAGCTATATCTAACCCAGAACAATATCGATCCGACGCATTCAGGTCGACCAGCACTCGGCAACGGTCAAGGCGCCTTTGTCGAAAAATCGTCGTCGCCCGATCCATCGGTCAAACGTCGCGCGCGCATTAATCGCCTTTTATATACCCGTTCACTTTCAAACGTTATATATATACATATATACACACACGTAAAGACAGAGAGAGAGAGAGAGACACGTGCACGCTATCAGTATAGGCTATACGGGGCGGAAATTTCGCCGGCGTCGTCGCCGAGGCCTAACGCCGCAGTCGCCAGCTCATTAATATTCAACGAGACGAGAGCTCCGGAATATACATACGAAACGCGAGCACCGAGCGTTTACATATATGCATGAGGTGCGAGCACGCGCGCGGAGATAGAATTTTTCTTCATAAATCGCTGAGGCGAGCTTTCGCTCTCGTTTCCATCATCATTCCGCTTTTTTATCTTACTTGATCGTCTGCTTCTCGCATCAGCCTCAAGACGTGCAGTAGCGGAGTCTGGATATAAGTAAATAGCTTATTATAAATTCATGCCTATAATTTTTTTTTTAATGTGTTCGGGAGCCATGCGAGCTCTGCGAGTTGAAATCGGAGGAGCTAGCTTTCAAAAAATGAAAAATGAAATTGGATAGTGGTGGATCTTCTTTCCGAGACAAAGAATACTCCTTGTTTATTTTGACTATACAATTGTACACGCGTCAGAAGACTTGAAAAGTCCTTTAAGAACAAATTGCAAGAGTTAAGTGGAAGTGCGGCTATGAAAAGACGCATAAATATATATACCTTGCATTTGCATGTACTCGCGTCTTGCCATATCGGACTCGTTCTACTGAACGATGAACGTAAACTGCGCTGCAGACTTCCCAAACAACGACACCATTAGCTGCTACTTTGCATCTCAAGTATGTACAAATTACTTCAATCTACTTCCGCAAGATAGCCCGTATTCATTCTTATAACACTGACCCCCATATAGAAGATTATATTCAAGCAAATGGAATTAAAAATTCATCAGCAAGAAGTGAAAGCAATCTCTTTGAATCGCTCAGCTGCTATAAAGTTTGAATTGAAACCCGCGAGAGAGAAGAGAAATTTAAAATTCTTCTAATTCAAACAATGAAGGTTCTGCAAACGCCAAAAAAAGAAATTTCTTTCGTTTTCCAGCAAGAAGTGGCCGACCAAACACGACTTTATACGTTTTCATGTGTACAGACGCTGAAAAAAAAGGAATAATGAAAAGCAGAGTTGAAACGTCTATTGTCGGGCTCTCGTCTTTTTGTACACAAGGCAGAAAAGTATCGGGAGGAAGATCAATAAAACTCGAAGCGATGTAAACATCCAGCTGATATATAATGGTCCTACAGTAAAAGACGAAAATAGACGGAAGCAATAGCTGATTCTAGTCTCTTGTATTCTGAGCGATGTGTAAGGTGCATATGTGATGAAATTTTTATTTTCGACGTAAAAAATTCAGAAAATCATCAGCTATATACCTAAACTTTTAATCTCACATGATCACACAGTAGCCAGCATCCTGTTGGAGCTAAATTCAAAAGTAACAATCAACTCGATCCTTGCGGAAGCACAAGTAAAATCCAGACCTTTTTCCAGCAGAAATTATCGCAACAGAAAAGCACTTCAGCTCGCGAGAAAGCATTAATTTCTCGGTACGGCGAAAGCTTTGTATTTCTACTCTATATATACTCAGTCGTGGCATTAAAGCAGTCCACACTGGCTATGTTCGTGAATATAAGAGAGAAAAATCGTGGCGGGTGTTGTTAACAAAGGTAATATCGCTCGCGCCTTCGTTTAATGCTGTTATAGAGCTTTTACGAATCAGTCGTCTGACGTACGCGGAGAGAGAAAAGCATTTGTGAAAATTCGCTTTGTTCGAGAGAGTGAGGTCGATTTATGCGTATTGACTATACTGCTAGAAATCGATGAAAAAGTTTTTTTTTGAAAAACTTTTTCGCGTGAATGGTCGAGTTTATTTGTGAGAATAATCGAGTTGTACACGTATATTGACTAGGTTACCTTTAAATATTTATCACCCTCTGAAATAGATGTGAGAGAAAGGGAGATGACCCAGATGCAATTGCACAGAATAGAAAATCGCTGCTCCGTTAAATGCAAGTAGAACGAGTATCGATACAGTAAGACATGCACCAGTTGCATGTACAGTCACTGTTGTTTGTAAAATAAACTGCATAATTATGAATTATAGACTATAACTGTATACAACTGTCGATGTTAATTGAATTATACATTTTAAACTATAAATCTCGAATCCTTAAATCTGACCGTGACATTCGCTCTGCCGCAAGACTCTTATCTTATCAATCGATAATTCCCAAACGAGATCCACGTGAAATCGATGTATAGCCGTCCAGTAATGGATCGGATGGCCGTCGCGTGCTGCGCGGATAATCCGATCGTACGGGGCTCCATTATCTTGGCGCGCGAACTGTGCCCTTATCGGCTCTGCCTTGTAGGCGGTGACTCGCGCTCCATTAGCCGATTTCTGAAGCTAATCAACCCGGCAGTTCGTCGCCTTCGGTGTATAACCATCGGCGAAGGGGGCGTGAGCTAGTGTAGCACGAGCTTCTGTTGTTTTGACAGGTGGATAGGGGGCTTTTGCTGGATTGATACGTCGAGCGTTTATAATGTAACGTATAAATATCTATGCGTGATGCCAGTTTTTCAAATTACCATTTTTATGAGTATTATACGATCTCTATATACTGTAGACTGGAATTATGTAATTTTCGATATATGCGAGTCATAAACCACCTAATATACTGTCGATATGAGATATTGCTTCTTACGCAATGAAGATAATCAAACACATACTCTCGTAAACTGTTGCATTCTGATTAACAAACTAATATAAGCCTTCGAGACTCAAATATAACAATACGAAAATAAGAAGAAGGAGTTTCTCAGACTCCACACAAAACGCAATATAAGACAGCGTCGTTCCCGCCAATCTCCAAGAAACAGCGCTATCCTTCCGAAAAGTGACGCCAGATCTCCGCAACTAGCGCAACACGCCTCGACATCGCCGGCGGCAAGAATTTCGGGAAGTTTGCATAATTGCGGCGAGGACGACGATCGTATCTCTCTCCCTCCTCGCTATGCTGGTGCGCGACCACTGCAGCTGACAAATGAGCGAACAGGACGAGGAGCGACGCGATTACATTGTGCGAGAGAGGGAACTGAAAGTTTCGCGCCCAGCGTGCTCTGCACACGTGTTTTAGCCTTATCGCGATTACGCTGCTGGTACAGCAGTGGGTTATACGTCGACTCTCTCTCTCTTTTCGTTGTACGATTGCACGGCTAACTAAGTTGATTTAGTTGGACGAGCTGTTGCTGTTGCTACTGCTGATGATGACGAGGAAAAGTTTCGGAATTTTTTAGCTCTTCTTCCTTTTCTGTGTATGCAATTTCGTCAGTTTAATTCGAGAGGAAGACCTTGAATAACAGTCAGAAAATATTAATTTTTTTATTCTGTTCCTCTTCGTGCTCGGAAACTTCCACGTCACTTCCCTACGCGATAAACGTTTCTCGTTGATATACAAAGCGACTATCGAAAAAAGCCATGATAAAAACGACGTTTTATCTCATCACGCATATGCAGCGGGTTTCGTACAATAATAATCATAAGCCAGCAGCACTTGCACATTACGTAAACAAAAATCCAATCCCATCTCGCAAAGAAGACGAAGAATAATATTTCCGCAATAAGATAGACGCGCAGAATAATTATATTCATCGCGTATATATACTGCGGCTTCCTACTTTTTTAGTTTCCTCATATAAATACACAAGCACGCACTCGAGACTTCATATTATGTGGACGTGCAACTTCTTTTTAGAGACGAACAGCCCACGTGCGCTATTCTTTCCGAGACTTGATAATAATTACACTGCATGCACGAGTGAATGATTATGTCGTGAGAGGAGAGTGCGACGTGAGCTCGCGGAAGAAAAGATATATATAAAAGTAGGCGCGGAAACGAGGCAAGAGGACAAACCGGGTCGAAAAGGTGCAATTTGTTTCGAGGCATATATGTATACGTTATATGTGTGCACCACTGGTTTATTGTATAGATATATGTATATCCACGCGGAACCGGAAGTGAGTTCGAAATTCTGGAAGAGGCAGTGGGTATTATGTATACATGTATAAAGACATGCGACACGTTTTAGATTTTCACCGACTGTAATTAAGGAAGTGCTTTCAATTTGCTGTGGCGTCGTTCGCGGGTGTGCTAATGCCGGTGATTTGTAATTTCACGAGAAGCTGAGTATACCAGTAGTTACGGTAGGACACATCGTTATTACCGATGCGAGATGCTGAATCTACTGCTCTGATAAGTATAAAAAAAAATCGCCAAATCAAGCGTCCGCTCGTAACGTTTATCGCGACCCCGAAAAACAAATTATTTATCCGCATCCGCTTTGAGATAAATATTCAATACAGGAAAATAATCACACGTCGTTCCGATATATGCGCACAGCGCATTCCGAAGACTCTAAAAATAATCCATACGTGTCACCGTCGTCGGCTCTAATCTTCGCAGGGTCAAAGTGCAGTTACGCAATAACAAGAGCGTTATGCTTTCGTGCTTTAAACTAATTGTCTGCAGAACCTCGATGCATCTCTCGACCACCTCATTTTTTCAACCGAGTATACGTATAATCACGCGAATATGACATCAGCTGTAATTTTCTAAAAACTGCTCTAAAAATAAATTATGGCGCAATTAAAACGCAGGAGTGAAAGGACAAAAACGAATTTCGCGAGCGTCTCATTATTGCTAATGAAGATAAAAAAAAAAAGAACGTGGAGAAAACAATTTTTACACAAATTGTGGAATCAGGTCGCGCGCCTGCGCGGCTGTGTGTCGACGTGCATGTGAGTAACGAAAAATTACGAGTCGAGTACCGAGAGGAAAATGGGGAGAAACTCGAGGGTCTCGAGCCACTTCAGAAGGCCCTTTTCAATTTTTCCCTTCTTTCTCGCTGCAGAGGATTTTGAAAACGTTGACGGAGAAAGAGGTTTCATGGTCGTATATATATATATATACATGTGGAAGCTCTTAGCAAAAAGTTTGCTTATTATAATATTGGAAGAATAGTTTTCATAATTGTTCTTCTCGCGTCACAAGTTTATTCATGTATACTAAATCATCACTCTAAATAAAAATAGAGTGAATCAGAGAAATACAACTTGATGGATAAACACACCTTTGTCATCATTCACAACCACACCTTAATTTATTGACAATCCCAAAAACCATATTGTTTACACCAGCCAAAAATACACCCACTACAATCAACATTAAAAATCCTGCCGATCTGCATAAAGCCAGAAAAACGTCATTCTACCTTGGGAAATGATAATTCCACAATATGCTGTACACAACAACTCGACCATAACCGTCGTCGCGTGCGCGGTGAAATTTTGTTGTGACCGACTATAATACTTACATCTGGACTTGTGCGTGTGACTATACGCGCGAAGAGCCAGTTTTCATTCGCGCAAGATTATGAAACGGAGTCTAAACGTTTTTTTGTTTTACAAACTTTAAATCGAGCGGCCGTTTTATACGCTTTTCATCGATGTTTACACGACTGTTTCTATATAATCATTAGGAGTATATTTTTAAGTGTTGAGTAACAAAGTTGCGCTTTTTTAACAACCACTAGACCGTCTAAAAAAAGCCCAGAAAAAAACCAATCTCCAAGTTAACATTCTCTATATATAAGCCGAAACAATAAAGGAAAGCCCTTTTTTCACAATCTCCCTGAAAGCTTTTACAAAGCTCGATTAAAAATAGACCACGCGCGCGTGCGCGAGTGTGGCGTTGCTTAATAACGCTCCTCGAGAGAAGAAGCCGTACAAGTGTCATCGGAGGAGAAGCTTCAACTCGAACAAATCATCTTTCGTGTCAACAGAGAGAGAGAGAAATGTCTACACTGTATAAGCAACAAGAGCTTTCGCAAGCGCTTCATCTTTGAGAATTAAAGCGCATCTCGATCGATGAGCCGATCAATTAAAGTGGCGCATCGTTATATTCAGAGGAAGCAAAAAGAAAAAGTGTCGTCTGCGCAGGCTTTCTGCTAGTTCGAGAAGAGGCACAGGCCTCGATAAGAAGCTTTCGCCGAAATCGACCTATTACCGAAAGAGGCTCGGGTTGAGGGCGTATTGATAAGGCGCAGATCGAAGGTGAGGGTCGCGCTCGACAATTTAGGATTGGATTTATCGACGGTAAACATTTTCGCTGTATTATATGTTCTTAAATTTAACAAATGTTTTTGAATCTAACGATTCGTTTTACATAGGAATGTCTGAGGGAATTTAAATACTCGTGTGAAGTTTCTCTATTGGATCTCGTAAAGCTTTTGTATATAATAATCCTAACTTTATAATATACGCGCGAGGAGTTGATACATAGAGTTTTAGTCAAGCGTCTCTCGTCTGTAATAAAGATTAATCTACCGCGAATAACGTGTGCGCTGCTCATAAAAGGCAAATGAATAAAAAAAAAAAATGACACGACTCAAAAGGTTCATTAGTTCAACCGAATAAAGCGCGCGCACGCACGGATTTTATGAAATACAGTCGTTCTACTAAACAAGTGGGTCACTGATCTTTCAGAAATCACTGAAAGCTCGATGGTTAAATAATCCACGCGCAAAGAGCTGAAACCGCACGAGACACAAAGGAGTATTGTGAAAATATGGAGAAAACTGTTTCAACTATAAGTAGAATTATAATAACCACTCTTGCGTCTATAGGCCGATCTATTTAGTCACCTCGAGACTATATAACCGCGTCGAGTCTGAATGCTTGATTGAGGTTACTAACTACTACCGCAATCGTTTTTTTTTTTTCTTAAAACTTTTGCTCAATTCAACGAAAATAGCCCTGAACAATATATAAAATGCACTCAAGAAAATTTTAATTTAGTACCTCGAACTGGGTGTGGATCGCTCGTATACGTCCTGGTTAATGAAAATATCAGCACGAGAATCTTTATACGTATATCGATCGAGCGATAAACTTCTTATTACCGCACGTTTCCGAAAATCTTAAAGACTACCTCGTCGTGTGATGTCTGACGCTCGCGTGATTCCCTCCAATTTCGATTCCTCATCTCGATAAGACACAGGCCGGACGTTCGATTTTTCCGGTTAGAAAGTCCCCCTTTTCCACTTTTATTTTCACGTAACACGCGCGTGTGAAACTCGTTTGATCGATCGCCACGAGTCATACCTTACATACTCTCGATATCTAATGAGGATGTGTTTTCACGTGGGACGACTTCTTTTTCTCGAGAAGCAAGTAGTAGATAGGTTGATTGAATACTTTCTAATAACGACGCTGACGACAAACTGGTTATTATATACCGCGTGTTTGTAATTACAGCAAATTTGTTCGGACGTAACGCGTATGTTTACGTTCGAGTAAGAGAAAAATGTGACACCGAACGATAATTCGGTATAGTATTTACGAGCGAGGAAAAATTTTACTTTACACTGGAAAGTGCTTGGCGATTATACTCAGAAATGGCTTTCATCAGTATCGACATTCGGCGAAGTGGAAACACTGAAAAATACATTCCTGCTTCGAGTCGAACTTGAAAGTATCGAAAAAAAAAAAAAAAACGCCAACGCAGCTTAGCTTATGTGTGTTTTATCTATATTTTATGTCGTAGAAGCTTTTCTCGAAATGGCAACGAGGATAACTGTAAAATGTGTTTTGTTTAGTATATTTTCATTTGATCGATAAACGCGGCCTTCAATAAAAATGCAAGCGCTGTACAAAAGTTAGCACAGTAAGTAGTCAAAGTAAGAATCAAATTTCCATCGAAGGCGAGTATGTAGAGAAACGCGTGGACGACGTGTATATAGAGGTAAAGAGGAAAAAAAGTCTTAAATTCATGTATGAGGAAAAATAAAATAAACCATGATTCATGATAAGTAACCTGAATCAAACAGTTTTGACAAAAAAGTCTTTCGACCCCATATACAGTATACAGACATCTTTTGCTCGGAGGTCGAAGGCACGTCATATAAGAGTGGCGCCGAAGCGCAACGAATTTTGACAAAACGCGCGGCGCCCCTTGTGTCGGTGTGCGGACTACGATCGATCCAAGTGCACATGGGTATAGCCGTACACGCGCGCGCGCAGCCGCCGTCTGCGCTGTATACTCGGCACGCTAACACATATATACATACTCACTATATACAAAGGCAGAGAGACGGCGTGGAAAACGCTATTTTTGGGGCTGCGACTCTACTTGTTTATTTATTTTTTTATCCAGTTTTCAAATTATGTATATGTATGAGTGTATTTAGTGCTAGGACTGCGTTCAATGTATATATGTCTTACGAAATGGTCTGCACATTAACAACACTCGTGTCAAACAATCAAACACTATGTACTGACATAGAAAACGAGCACACGACAAGTGCTTGAGCTACTTCAAGATCGATTGATCAATTAATGAAACCATCTGATACTCGCTTTACCAATAACATTTATCTTTATACCTATATATCAACAAACAACATTCCAGAGAAAGAAAAATAAGAAAAAACACACGCCTCTGTTTTGTCAGTCGTGCTCTGCACGAAAAATAGCATATGCAACATCGCCGAATGTTTAGTCGGAACGCGGAAATCCGAGGGGCGGACGTTTTTATTACGGGTTACGCGGTGCGGCGGGGAACATGTGCGCATGTGTATATATCCGCGGATAAAAGTTACATGCGAGAGAGAGAGAGAGCGAGCGTTTTTAAAATAGATCACGCGGCGCACCGGCTATGTTTATTCATTATACTCCCCTCGTACTTTTATCACACACACACACACACAGTCCGTGGAAATCGTTTATGTAAATGTACCCCGAAAAACTGCGCCCTATGTTTACTCCACACACTCCTCTCGGACTAATAACAGAGAGATTCGAAGAAAAAAAATTCAAAATCGACGAGCCACACTGAGCTGCGGGGCGCTCAGAGAGCGATCAATAAATTCCGGCCCACTATACTCGTGCGCGCAATCAATATTCCTCAATGAAAACGTATGAATGGGACATTTTCGTAAAAACATACACCGCGTCGTTCTAATAGAACCAGGAAGTCCGGAATGTATAAAGGACGTCGGCAACCCCTGCGTGTGTCGCCGCGAAAACGACGAATGTGGAGAAGAAGAAAACGCGCGAGAAAATCGATGGGCTGCAGTGTATACACAAGCAGAGACGCGTGTAACATTGCGAGACGTATTAGAGGCTTGACACCTACCGCTGCGTTGCGGACATGTGCTCGCGACTGCTGATGTAAACAAGCCGAGGATATACCTGCAGGTCGTTCGTTTTTCAGGCAACTTTTGAGGATATATCGATTCTACAGAAAATTATATACGCATGACAGCTCACCTTAAAGTCGCAGTGAATGATCTCGGCGTCGTCGAGTAGTCGGATAGTGGCGCGATGCACCACGGTAACGTCGCTCTTGCTGCCGAACTTCAACATTATTGCCGGCGGCTAGTCTGCGACACTCTCACCTCTCCCTCTTCATCGGCAGCAGCAGCCCGCGCTCGTCCCACGTCGTCCGGTTAACGATGCTCCAGCAGTAGTAGCTCATAATAATGTCACCGGCAGCTAGGCTAGGCGACTATGTATATTCCCCGCACCTGCATGTATATAATATATACTCTGCACCACTGCACAACAAAAGCACGACACGAGGCCTCTCGAACACACTGTATACCCGCGTGTATCGACTGTGTATTTTTTTTTTTCTTTCGTCCCGAGGATTATCACGCGATATTAAGTATTATACGCACGGTTTGGTGTATAAAAAAAAGGAGGGAGGACGAGAGGGTGGCTCAATTCAAGGGGAGCGGCGGGGCCGCGAGAGCTGCTCACGGCTGCCAGGCTGCTGCATGCTGCTCCCTCTCTCTCGGGCTGGAGTCGACTGCTAGCTAGCTGCTGGCTCGACGCCTGCAAGCTCCAGGCTTCCCCTTCTTCCGGCTGTACATTTACTATAGCTATAGCTCCCACCCCCGCGACGTTGCCGCTCTCTCCGCGGGGACTTGGCAGTGAATGCTCCGGTGACCGGTTTCGTGACGGACAAAATGATTGGATACAAGAGAGAATTGCACTCTGATCCGATATATTGTTTATTATTCTAGCCGAATGATTATTTATTATAAACGACAACAGTCGCCTGACGCTCTTTTGATATTGTATTTTTACTACTGAAGCAGTATAGGTAGTAGTGGCTATACCAGAGGTGTCCCTTATTCTATTTATACATTCGCTTCTTTATGCAACAATATTTGATGAAATTTGCTCAAAGAAAAAAAATTAGAAGGATCAAAGATTTCGATGCAGTCCTAAACCTGCGGGTGGTCAGCTCGGTGGTTGGTTGCGCGCACACTATATACCGAGACGTCGCGACGTTGCCGCTTCTCTTCTTACCCCTTGTACAAAGTAGACTTTTTGCCGTCAGCCGGAATGTACCGGATTCACCCTTGCGCATATGTATACATATATGTATACATGTATACAATATATACACCCGCGATCTCCGACCCCGACTTTCTGTACACATATGTATATATTGCATTGACATGCGCGAGAGTATGTATTATACATCCCTATATGAGAGGGTACAGTACAGCCGCAATAACATATTATCATCACAATCTCGGCTTGAGGTGTATACCTTTAGCAATTTGTATGCGTATATTATTTAGGTACATTGTGTATACGTAAAACGTGCTTCCGCTGCTTTGCGCTTTCATAATTCCCAGCGCTAATTTCAAAAAAGCAAGTTTGAGAACAAAAATGTTATAACTTAATTATAATAGGTACTAGCGCCTTACCATGCTCGACTCATTCTACTGTCACTTTTTAACTTACTACTTGAACTACTGCTTTCAAGCATTAGGTATTTAATGTTAATTATTTTAAAATTATCTTCACCGTGTCGACTTATTGTTATAATTTAAAAAAAAAAAAATGGAATATACATATAGATAATGTTAAACGTTTTCATTATACGTTATAAATATATTCTACTATATATCTTAATAGAATAAATAGAGCGAGAAATTTTTTAATTAAACAGTATATAAACAACCGAACTCATAGTTTAATGAAACCTTGAAAATGACTGATTATTATAACTGCGTAAGTTAATAACTGGCATTTTTTTATAAACAAGTTATTAAAATCATATATGAGCCGAATTCAAATAGCGATTGTAGATTCACGACATCTGGCGGCGTGTGAGTTCTCATGCAATATATATATGCAATGATGATCGTCGGCTCGATTTGCCGTGTGGAAAGTGCGGAAGGCTCGATGCAGCACCGCACGTGAATTTCTCTGTGATTTATTTTGTAAATGATTATTTACGGTGCGTAGTAAGACTTTGTCAATATGGGTATCTTAGAAAAAATATCCGAAATCGAGAAGGAGATCGCTAGGACCCAGAAAAACAAAGGTAAAGGCAAACAGCAGGTTATGTGCTGGGCACCAACATGATCTTGGTCTCATCTTGCACTATCACTTACGTATTACATTCATTATTTCTTATTTAATTTTAACGTTAATATAACATTTATTATGCAGCTACCGAGTACCATCTGGGTTTACTAAAGGCAAAGTTAGCCAAGTATCGTTCACAACTGCTAGAGCCTTCCAAAAAGTCTGAAAAGGGTGAAGGCTTCGATGTCTTGAAGTCTGGAGATGCCAGAGTGGCTCTAATTGGTTTCCCATCTGTCGGAAAATCTACTCTACTTAGTACGTTAACTCACACAGAGTCAGAGGCTGCCTCATACGAGTTCACAACCCTAACATGCATTCCTGGTGTCATCGAATACAAGGGTGCTAATATACAGCTTCTTGATTTGCCTGGTATCATTGAAGGAGCTGCCCAAGTAAGTGTTGATTATGCTTAAAATGTGTCTACCAAGAAAATCAGATCAAATTCAAATTTACGTAATCTTGGTTACTTTTTAAAGATGACATTCTTTTAATTCAGGGTAAAGGTAGAGGACGACAAGTCATAGCTGTAGCCAGAACAGCCGATTTAATTTTAATGATGTTGGATGCCACAAAGCAAGATGTTCAAAAGCAATTATTGGAAAAAGAGTTGGAGTCCGTTGGCATAAGATTAAACAAGAGGAAGCCCAATATATATTTTAAAATCAAAAAAGGTGGAGGACTATCTTTCAACTCCACGTGTATTTTAACAAAAGTAGACGAAAAGTTGGTCCAAATGATCCTGCATGAATATAAGATATTCAATGCTGAAGTATTGTTCCGAGAAGACTGCACTGCTGATGAACTAATTGATGTTATCAATGCCAATCGTGTATATTTGCCATGCCTTTATGTTTACAACAAAATAGATCAGATTTCGATAGAAGAAGTTGATAGAATTGCAAGACAGGCAAATAGTGTTGTAGTCAGGTAAACAATTGTTTTTCTAATAATTTTGTTTTATTTAACTTTATGTTAAACCAATAACTCATTCTAGTTGTAACATGAAGCTTAATCTGGACTATCTATTGGAAACTCTTTGGGAATACCTTGCTCTTATACGAGTATATACAAAGAAACCAGGTCAGCCACCAGATTTCGACGATGGATTGATCCTTCGAAGAGGTGTCACTGTTGAACATGTTTGTCATGCCATTCATCGCACGCTAGCTGCCCAATTTAAATACGCTCTTGTTTGGGTACATACTTATTCGTTTGTTTATTTCCGTCTGGTTTTCAATTTATGAAAAGAAAAGACCTATTAACAATTTTTTATTTGTAACTTTCAGGGTACAAGTACAAAATATTCACCCCAAAGGGTAGGTATACAACATGTTATGCATGATGAAGATGTTATTCAAGTTATGAAGAAGTGAAGAAACTTGTTCCTTGGTCAGTGAAATTGATGACATAACAAGCTAAAGATAAAGATAGGGAAGATTTTTATATTTTTGAAACAGAGGATACATCGACGCTAGAAAATCTACGCCAATCTAGCCTTTGATTAAAATTTAATAGCAAAGATCGATTTTTTGCAATTCATTTTATAAAACGTAACAGAAGGGGTATTTTAAAAGTACACCTATTTATTGAACCCAATGGCGTTTCGAATCGCAAAATACTAAAATATATACTGTTTTATTAATAAAAGTTTTATTACAAAATAAATAATTTTATTATTTCTTCAGAAGCTGTCAATTATTCCTGCTAAAGAAATTAAGTAGATCAAATTTGAGTTTTGCAAACAAAAGTAATTGATTAACAAAAATATACATATACATATATTTTTTTATTGCAAAATGTGTAAATAATTAACATGTTTTTTAACAATAAAAAGTTTTATTACGCTACAAACTTAAGCTTACACCATTGGTCTCATGTGAAATAATTTCTTTATTTGTTTATGTGTAAGGTTCTTCTCTCCTGGTACTAGAATACCCTTTTCCTTTGCTCTCTTTGATTGAAAACTCACATCCTGATATTTTTGATAGCAGCTTTGAAATTGATCTACTTCCTTTTGACATAGTTTGTTTTCGTATTCATTTTGTTGTAAACAGGTAATAACTAATATCATCTCGTGTAAGCAGCTTCCCTCTAGAAATATAGTATGTTTTATAAGATGTAACATAATTTGACAGCATATGATTATACTCTTAATAAATACTATTGTTTGTTTATACCTTTTTTCTTATCTGATTTTCCTGAAACTCTGTCTTTCAATTTTAAAGGCAAAATTTCTTGAAACGGAGTCTTGTTGGGTGGTTGTGGACACCTGCCTTTTCCTGGTGTATGGGTCGCTGCCAATAAGTATGTGAACCTCATTTTCTGTAAATCCCAGGTAAATATTCAAATTTTAGTTTAGGTAATTAATTCATGTCTTACAGTAATAAAGTGTAAGATTTGACGTATTAGGAATATCATAAGCGAGTAGTTTGTATTATAACAATAATTGAGTAAAGAATACATAATCTAATAGTAAATAAGAAACAATGAAATTTTAATCCAAGAAATATTAAAAATCTTCAGTTGAAATAATGTAATAATAAGATATACAGTAATTTTATAAAGTCGATAGGTTATGTTAACCAACGTTATTTCTTGTTTTCTTTAACAAAACTGAGGTAAAATCAAACCGACAGCAGCTTAAATCCAAATAGTAACAACTAAACTTACACCGAGCAATCTCCGATAGAAAAATTAAGCGATCTTTCCTTTGCAATCAACTAAAGCTTCATAAATACACACAAAACTAACGACTTCTGCTACTCCATTCCATCCTGCCGCCAAAACCTCCAGAAAACTCCGTCCGATGGCAGCACCCGTCTGACAAAAGGGGACAAACCGCTCGACAACCGACGTTGACGACAGATGAAGGATAAAAAATTATATATGCGTGCGCGCGTCCCATATGACTCGTGTGATCCGTTCACCATGAGTCAAGAAAAAGACGTTCATCTCGAGTTTTACACCCCTCGTTTCTCGAAATCTAAGCAGCAAAACACTCTTTAAGTAAGTAAGCGCATAACCTTCCGAATAAATTTTCAAAGTATACATCACATATCCGCGAGAAAGTGATTGTAGTAACTATTGCACGTAAAAGTCAAAGTGTCGTAAGAAAAGACTAACAAGAGTGCGTAAAAAATCGAGGACAAGAAAGAATATACACGCAAGGTCTATACTATACGATTGTGTGCGTGTTGTGCGGTGAGTATACAGCGGCGAGTTTCGTATATAGTTTAGTTATAGCGAGGAAGGGCGATTATGGAAATTCGATTTCTGTGATGCAGTTGAAACGCCGGACGCACGCCTGGCCGGTCGCTTCTGTTTTTCGTCGGGCTTCGCTGTATTATAGGCTGGCATTTCAGAATATACTTATAACAGGTGAGTAATTCTAATTTATTTGTTACAGCTGATTTTTATTCACGTTGATCTTGTATGTTTACTTGTGCCGAGTTTTACGGTTGATAATTATAATGAATAAGTGAACTTTATTGAAGTGTAAACAAATTTGCATATGACGTTGCAACAATTTATAATCCGTACGATTTTTTATTGTTGCTTTTTTTTATTTTGAAGATAATCAGTACCTTGTTATTGTAATGAAGAATGCTTTTGTTTTTAATAATTATTTAAATGAGTAGTAAACAAATTATTGCAATAGAAATCGCAACAATGCCATGATTCAAAACATTTCGATATATACTCTTTTATACACTCTATAATATGAAATAAATGTTTCTCTTTTTTCTCGATAAGAAAGAACGGAAGAGTGACTTTCAGTTTCGGAAAAGCAGTGAACGACGTGAGAGATAATCGAGAGAACTTGAGAAAAAGTAACCGTCCGTTCAGCAAAACTATTCACAATGGCCACAATGTGTCGAAGTGAGTATACTATTTTTAAAAATGCTATACAAAATATACGTCTGAAATTTTTTACCATGCATACAATATATAATTTTTTTCTTCTGAGATTGCATGTTTCGAATTTCTTTATAGCATCGCATAAAAACGTGAATAATTCGATCCATCACTTTATTACAAATGAAATCGGAGCGATTTTAGTGAACCGAATTCATCGACGTTTCGCTGCTTTCGTCGAAAGTTTCCACAGCGAATCGAATTATGGGTCCGGCGCAAACAAATATTTCCAAATTATACTCGGAGCGTTCGATGCTCGCGCTATAATTATCGCTGGGACGCTCGCACGATACTTGTCGATAAGTCTAACGCGCAATTATCTTGTACCAGAAAAAAAAAATAGATCCCTCGTAAACTTCCAAAAGGAAGAAAATAAGTTGTTTCGGTCGAATGACAAGCAGTAAAGATTTCTTTTTAAAAAGATTTTTACAATTAAGTAATTCTTTTTCTTTTATTAATTTATTTATATTTTGAATTTGCAAGTAAAATAGAAATTAATTTAATCTTATTGAAATAACAAAGGTATGGTATTTATATTTTTGTGGGAGGTACTTTATGAGTAAGACAAAATCTACCCTCAGACATTATACATAATCAACACTCACGTTAATTTTTAATATGCAAAAAACTTTATAGAACTTTTTTTAAATCGACCCATATTAAATCATTTTACATTACAACTTTTGTATTCAGGCATCAAATTCTTTACGTTGGATCTATATTCTCGTACAAAAATTAAAAATTAAAAAATTATATTGTGATCGACCTTGACCTTGTCTTCGTTTCACACTTATGTCACGGTTATATAGCTGAATAGAAAGGAACCTTGAGGCGAGTCGTTGAGGTGAGCTCGAAATGACGAATAGAAGAAAAATGTAGTGCAAATAGAAAATTTTTGCATAAAGCAACATTCAAATGAGATGCGCCAATTACAATGTATATTATACCTATATAGAAAATTACGTTTTTGTATTGCTCAGCATACCTATGTGTGGATGTTGAATTGAAAAGGAACTCATGAACTGAATGTCAATCTTTATATTCATTGCATAATGGTGTATGAAGATTTAAAAAACACTCAATTCATAATGTGATTTGTTAAAGTAGTCTCCAAAATGATGATAGCATAAAAAAGTAAGATAATTAACGGAAAAAATTAGAGTATACATATCTTAATCTTCTGTTTCTCATTATTATGTCATGAGTCGTCACGACATGCGTCATACGGGCTAATCGCACGTTCCACGTGATAATGCAATTTTCGTATTTCAATGCACGAAAGGTGTATTTAAAAAAAGATATCTATATTCATTTTTATTTTCCAATTATCACAATCCGTATTATTGACCACGGAAACAGATTAAAAAGATTCTATCATATCAGAGTTGAGGTCGATTTTTTTAAGGATATTTACTTTTAAAGAAAAAAATAGAATTCACTCGTAAATATAAATAAGGCCATATAGTTAATTTCTTATTTTTATAAAATAATAACACGTTTAAATAATAGTTAAGCGTGAAAACAACTTTGGCAGAATAACAGGATCATTAGCAGTCAAAATAAATATCTTCATATAAATGAACGCGCAAACGCAAACTCAAAAAACCTAACCGGAAGGTATACGCCGGTACGTGCAGTAGAAAAAAGAATTCCGCTTAGCTAAGCTAATCAGCCGAAAGAGCTGAGAGAAATAAATTTTCCCAATGAAAAATATGTAGTTCATGGCCGGGAATAGTCGCGATTTGTAACAAGTAGCCGCTGCGAATTGCGCAATCTCAAATAAGTGTGTAAATAAATGCGCGTATAAGAACGTAGCGATCGGAATAGGATGATTTTACATTCAACGACTTTCTGAAAGATAAGTAATTACTGGCGTGTTCATGCGGTACGATCGCAAAAAGTAAACAAATAAAAGATTGCGCAAATTATCCAAAACACTGGCAAAGACACTGATATTTGGCAAATTTTTGGTGTGCAATCGTTATTTATTTATGCAAATTTTATCTTCCTGTGGTTTACGTGTTAATTTTGTTTGGAAGCTGTTCCCTCTATGAATGATGTGGTGTTTTTGTTGATATACATTTTTTGTATCGTATCGGCTGTACTTTTTTGATGATTACTTTTTCCACTTGGCTCTTTTTCTACTTCTTCTTCTTGATTAGAAAAAAGATTCTATAACACGTGGTTCTTTTAAAATGAAACGTACACAGCTCTATGTAAGAAGCATGTAGATTGTTATGAATATTTTCGTATTGCCATTCACTACTTTGTAAAATGTACATACGTTGAAGACATATACATTTCAAAGCGATGAGTGTTGGAGTAGTTCAAAGTCAATGCTAAAGTGACTTGCATCTTTATAATTTCAAAGAATCATTTTAAGTACAATTGTCTTTATGAGACTTATGTCATCTATTTTCATCTCTCTCGATACATATGGTATTCCACAATTTACTAACTTTTCGTTTTTTTTTAAGAGCTTAACCGTTGCAACTTGTCAGTACTTATATATTTTTACACGTTTATGTCATATTAATTATCATTAAATTTACCTGAGGATAACTTTTCATTATCATTCTCATAACAATTGCACAAAATATATCAACTCCCAAAAATACTTGCTCGACGTCACCAAAGTTTCACACTATCAATCATATCAAACCTAATCTCACACATACACTTTTTTCAAGCATTCAGAAGGAAAAAATGAGTTTTTCTCAAATCGCCATTCGCGCTCATCAAGCAAACTCTTGCTTCGTCCCGGCAACTCAGCTCCTCTCGATGATGACCCACGTTGCACTCACGAAAAAAAAAACGCAGTCAGCACGTGAGCATTTACACGCAGACCACCACCAGCACCAATACACCACCATCATCAGCTCACGCGGCAGAAAGAAAAACGTTAATTATTCCCCCACCTGGTAGTGGGCTTTAATCGCGCGAGCTTCGGAAAATGTCGCTAGGAAGGAGAAAGAGAGAGAGGAAGAGACTCGGTTTTCCACGTGGAAAGGGATCGCAGTTGTCCAGAAGAAAAAGTCGCTATCGACTCCGGAACTCTGCCAGTTTTGCCGGGTCGACGAATATCGTTACATCGCGTAATATTGTGCATCATATGTGTATTATTAGGGACATAGTATTAGTGTGATGATGAGGCGAGAATTTCGCTGCATCGCGCGGTAGTATAACAGGTATAGAGTTTTCTTGCGCTGGTCGGAATAGCTCAGTTGGCGTCTTCGGCTGATGAGGGTTGGATAGTCGAGGATATTATACTTTTGTTTCGGTAATTGCGCGTTGTAAATCTTGGCGAGAAGTGAAGATTAAGGCGATTTTTGGTCAATGATGACGAGGTAAGCTTGAAGGAAAATTTGGTGGTACCCACTTTTTGGGACGTATATATTATTGTATTACGTTTGGATGTCGCTATAGTTTTAACACGAACGGAAAGGAAACACTTCCTATCCGCAAAATGTATCTAAGTCGGCTAATCGAAATACCTACTTTTAATGATCACCATAAAACATAAAATTTGTTTGCTATTGCCATTATGCAGAATTAAATTACTTTGTTTCCTTTTTTTTATCTCTAGTTTTATAAGTATCTTTTTCATGCAATTCTTTAAAATGTAACTGTCAAATTCACTGAAGCCGTTGGTCTTGTACTAAAATGTGATTATACCTCGGAATTGATTGAAAACAATTTATGCCATTACAGTATAGTAGTTCAATTAGACAATTTTCAAGCGTTTGCAGTCAGGTCGAATGTAAATATCAATAAAATCAAGAGTCGCCATAAAAATTCACAGCTATCGAGTTAGAGATAAGTGGGGGGATATAGATTTCCCGATCGTGAAACATTATCAACGTTCGATTGAGAATAAAATATATAGTGGAATTGTATTTTTAACTATATCTTATCTGAATCTGATATCCTTTCAAGATCCGTCACGCCATCGCTGCAGAATGTTCGCCGTTTTGATTTCAAGTAGATATATATATCTCTAACAATTGACCACTATCGTGTAATATACACTAGCTTTACAAAAAAATGTATATACTTATTTTTACATAACAATTGTTACTATAAATTTCAACAAAGTAAACGCTTCAAAATGCAATGCTCCTTCCGGTTATACGAGAGAAATCACGTTGCGCGCTGCATCAGTATTTCCGATTATATTCCTCGATCGGTTGCGAGCGGCGCGTTTTTCCAGCATTATTCTAATTTTTCAAGTATAGTACGAGCTACGCGAGTACGTTGAGCTCGAGAAGCAAGTCGATTTTTTATTCGCACATCTCGTATGCACGTGAGTTGTTCCATAATTCATTATTAGCACCTCGTACGATCGTTCGTTATTTCGATCAGTCGTCACCTCAGATTTTTCCTGCGTCGACTTGCAGTTTCAGCTGAACACATTGAAATTTCAAATTGAGATGTTCTGTTCGGTTTATTCAAACAATCCGCGCCAGAGGAAATTACTATGGCATTTTATTCTATGCGTTTATATAAATCATTGATGAGAGTAATGGATTCAAGCACAAAGAATATTGTAAAATAGTTGAAAACAGCAGCGGACAAAGGATATATACTACAAAAGTAGTGCGATTAAAACTGGTTATAATAAAAATGCATATAAGTACTCGCGCGTTACAAGTTTAGTTACGTAACGGCGGAGATCGTTCGATGAATCTGTGTGCAAAAAAAAGATCGTATTTAAGTCGATAATCATAAACTGACATCATTACAGAAAAAAATTGCTATTTCGTCCTTCAACTTGACTTTGAAAATCATTAATTTTAGATCAAAAACATGAATACACACTCTTAGCTTGATTGAATATGAATTTTTAAAAAATTTTTGAAAGATCAGCGTCCTGCATAAAAATAATTTACATATACACATTCCACTCTGATTATTACTCTGTGCGTGACGAAACTCACGTCGATAAGGGTAACTAAACATTCCAACTATCAAATTTAATTCACGAAATTCCGCATCAGCTCACCTCAGCAGTGATGCATTCCGAGCATAAGCAAAACTCTCTCGTCATAGTACAATTGCGCAACACACCTGGAAACACGTCAGGAAAATCGCTCCTTGAATATTCGAAAAAAAAAAAACGAGTTTCTCGTTGGGTACATCGAACGCTAAAAAATATACGTAATCCCGCGCGTGCGCATATATTTAATCGACGTATATACGCACGGATCTTGCCACGCGGTGACTCTTTGACCGAATTCTCAATCGCCGCTGGATATTTAAATTTCTGCTGGCGCTTATTGAGTGCATTTGTGTTTATAGGAAGTTCCTTATCGATTTGAATGGTTTTATTTTTATATGCGCTGCGGATGACGTGTGTTTGTGAGCTCGTATGTTTGTCGCGAATGAATGGAAGGATATGTTTGTTTTTGTCAGTGATGATGGTTTTTAGGTAACGAGGTGTGATAGCGTTGTATCTAATGAATTCTTGGTTATATTATTATTGGTATCATGCAGATGAGGCTATTTAACACGTAGTTTTGTTGTTTGTCTGGATATAATCAGAACCTATATAGAGGAAGTGTTTTATAAAGCTACGTAAAACTTAACGAAATTACACTAAAAATAAAATAATGGTCATCTCAATAAATTCAACTTTATTGTAACAGTATGAAAAAGTACCTATTTAACTGTATCAAAAAATACAGTTTTAAAAATAACCTGATCAGCTGCTTCGGATTACTTAAAAAACGGCGGCCGGGCAATTTTAATCACTTTTGCACTTGAAGATTTCGGCGCTTCGAAAGCACGTGATCGGGTAGTGCTCTCAGTGCCACGAAGAATAATAGTTAAACACGTGTGTCTCGCGTATAATTTATACGCAAGGGAAATGGTCTTTGATTCATCTATGAATCCGTCAGTTGTCTCGAAAAGCTTTATCGAACGATAAAAATGAAAAAAAAGTTATCACAACGATACGTGAAGATCTACACAGACAGTCGTTTCGTATACATTTACCCACTCACGGGGCATGTGAATTTTTCTGATGAGATTTATTGTGTAAATAGTACTAAATACAGCTGTGGAAGATGCAAATGATGAGGATATTCGTTTTATCGGGAATTTGACAGAAGTTTGTTTTATTAAATTATTATCTTCAAAAGTCTTGCCTGAACTTTGTCTATAATACGGACGTCGCAAAAAATTGCTCAAACCGCACTAACGTCAAACTTTTCAGCTGACCGCTCTCACCTCATCCCAACAGGAAAATCGAAAAAAATTCGAAACAAAAAAAGACACGCTCGCTCGCGGCCTTCCAAATCGCGCAAAGGCCGCGTCATTGACACAAGCCGCGCACTTATATAGATATACACTTATACAGCTATACAAGTATACGCAATAGTTATACACGGTATAGTCGCGTAAGCAGCCGAAAGAATGCGAGGATACACGAGAGCGCAGTAGCCGCTAATATATTCCAATTCCGGCGGCGCACCTGGAAGGGCCAACATTATCTAACATCTTTTTTCCGCTCTATTACAAGATGGAAAGATAATGTTGTGTGCCGGAGCAATCCACGTGATTAGACAAACATTTGATTTATTTATTAGAATTCCCGGTTTAGCTTATTGTAGCAGATATATATACGGTGAACGAATAACGCGAACGATTTTCACGTTAGTTCACACTTTTCTCTTCGGGATCGCACACGACAATACAGAAGTATACCTCATAGCCTTCGCACAACACGCAGTAATATAGTTTGGCGCGCACATTGTTCATCTATAATCATCTTTCAAAAGATACTCAGGTACACGTAATGTATTGCTGCACGAAACGCATGTGTATATGCGACACAGTCACTATATATAATTATATTTACGAAGTACACACAAGCGAGCAGAAGGCATATAACAGTGAAATTTCTCCAAATTAGTTAGAGTTGTAAGAGAATAATAAAGCTTCAGGTTGAAAAATGTTATACACTGCATAAATTCAATCAAATAAAAGCAAAGCTGCCCATCGAATCGTAGCCTCTGCTGCGAAATCGAACGATCGCCGATAGACAATATATCCCAAAGCAACGTGTGTGTGTGTGTGTATCATACATTATAATATACGTCGAGCACGTGTTGGCGCGCCACCTCTCCATAAACACGCGGGCCGTAGTAAGTAAGTAAGTAAGTATTAGACCGAGCGGCGTCCTGACTCGACGGATTCCGGATCGCGCGATCGCATCAGTTGTTGCTTCGTCGTTCCCGGTGACTGTTCTCCGCGAGACGTTATTTCTGTTGCTGTTTATTGTCATTGAGAGACTATAAGTATACCTACTGTGTGATTCGAGAGATTCTATAGTCACCGGCAAGATGAATCATCGATACGTCAAAGGAAATGGAAATCAAAATCATCATCGGGTGCTCAGTGAGTGTGATAGAGAAATATATATTACGGGTGATATTATATTATTGATGCGAGGCGATTTTTCAGCTCGGAGTTATTATTCTGGAACGTCAGATATTGATGTAGGACATTTTCGGAAATTATCACACGCAATGCGGCTTGTAGTTTCGGCTGATAATAATCTTCGAATAAATCTATATTAGCTAGATTGTAAAGTGGGACATAATTAGGAAATTCGCTACTGTCGGTAAAATGGTGTAGTTTCGTGTAAGATTTTTAGTATTATTTCTGTTGTGAACTAAACTTTGGAAAAGTTCAAATTCAGTTTTATAACACGTGTATGGAATATTATAGAATGACAACTGATATCAGAAGAAGGAAAATCCGTGGTGTTTTGCTTTGTCAGAGTCTATAATATCTCATATTTCATAACAAGCTTATTTATTCGCATCTGACTAATATACTCTTTCCGTTGAAATATAAGTAAATAGCTTTTCTCGTTATACAAAAATACAAAAATCAAATTTACAACGACATATGTATGTGCTGACATTATAGTCATGACTTAACCAGGTGCCTTTTTCGCGGTTATTACTTAATATTGATTAGTCAACGTATATCTACGAGCAATTGTTCGCAGTGAAAGCTTGTGTCCCGTTGTATTATTAAATAAATCAATGCGCGTATAGTCTTTACACAGTTTCACGCTATTACACACACGTTGTTGCATATGAATTTGGAAGGTTAAAAACCTTTGAATAAAACTTCAAGTATCCACATATTATAGTCACTTAATCAAATGTCAAATCGATCAACATCCCGCAGAAAAAAGAAATCGCTCACGAGAGATTATCACTTTTCACACGCATCAGTTATCGCGTCGCTCCGCCGATTCGGCTTTGTACATTCTATTTATTCATCGCATATCAAAAACGCTCGCGATATCTCACGAGATACATGTATCGGACACGCGACATGTCTTCCGAGTTTGCGAGAATGTGCACGTCGCGTGATATAGCGATGTTGAATCGTATAAAAATCGGTATAATCTGCCAGCACGGTGTCAAGTTCAGGGCTGTCGATTTGCGTTAGAAACATGGATGTTGTTGTTACGATTTACTTCAATGGGTCGTCGTATAATTTTTTTTATAATTACGCTATTGATTTGGACGTGTTATTATTATATTCAAGCGAATGATCGACATGTTGATAAAGTTGACAATCCATGTCGACATGATGCTTTTTCTTTCCGTTTTTGAAAAAAATTACGTTTGAATGAGTTATAAAATGAGGTTTTCCATGTGTATGCTTAATATTACACGTTGGAATGTTAAATGGATGTAAATACGGGAATTGCATTAACATAAAATTATGATTAATTTTCAATAGGAGCCTCGACTGAGGAGAGCCTGGCGTTCATTAGGCAGTCCCTTAAATCGGAAGAAATGGACCATCTCGAAGGCACGCACTTTGACAGTCACTTTCCTCACGTCTTCGTGACTCTCGGTGCCTCGGTAAGTCTATTTTTACAATTTACAAAGTCACACTGTACAAATTTTACAACTTCATATATATATATATAATACTCGGTGTCTAATTTCATAGGGCGACTTGGCCAAGAAGAAGATCTACCCAACGCTCTGGTGGCTGTTCCGTGACAACCTTCTCCCAGCAGCGACGAGATTCTACGGTTACGCCAGAAGCAACCTGACGATCGAGTCTCTGCGCGAAAAATGCGAGCAGTACATGAAGGTCAAACCAGGTGAGGAGGAGCGTTACGAGGAATTCTGGCGACTCAATCACTACGTCGCCGGCTCCTACGACTCCGAGGACGATTTTGCAAAGCTCAACAAGCTCATCGAGAGACACGAGGATGGGCATGCCTGTGCCAACAGACTGTTCTACCTGGCACTGCCGCCGTCGGTTTTTGAAGCTGTAACCGTTCATATCAGGCATACCTGCATGGGACCAAAGTGAGTTGCATTCATTCATCGATTCAGAGATAATGATTAAAATACTCAAGTTTTATCTCTTTGTGTAATAATATTCGTAATCGACTGTCGATGAAGATCGACATGGGCTACTTTTTATCTCTGCGATACAAGATTGTCGGTATCTCAATGCAGAGCTAATCAAATTATAATTTAATTTCATCGAAAGCATCAATCGACCAAACTGCACGAGCATTTTGAATAATTTTCAATCCATTGAATGTTCTGTTCTTTCAGAGGCTGGACGAGAATAATCATCGAGAAGCCCTTCGGCCGAGACGCCGCTACCTCCCAAATGCTCTCCGACCATTTGGCAGCTCTTTTCAAGGAAGAGCAACTTTACCGTATCGACCATTATCTCGGCAAAGAGATGGTTCAGAATCTGATGACGCTGCGCTTCGGCAACCGAATCTTCAGTCCGACCTGGAACCGCGAGAACGTCGCCTCGGTGCAGATCACGTTTAAAGAGCCTTTCGGCACTCAGGGCAGAGGCGGCTACTTCGACGAGTTCGGAATCATCAGGGACGTCATGCAGAACCACTTGCTGCAGATCTTGTCCCTCGTCGCCATGGAGAAACCTGCTTCCTGTCACCCTGACGATATCAGAAACGAGAAAGTGAAGGTTCTCAGGTGTATGAAGCCTGTTACGCTCGACGAGGTTGTATTGGGACAGTATGTAGGTGATCCGGAGTCGAGCGATCCTGAGGCGAGGTTGGGTTACCTGGACGATAAAACGGTACCCCCTGGTTCGAACACGCCAACTTACGCCATGGCTGCGCTGAAGATTCACAACGAACGCTGGGACGGCGTTCCCTTCATCCTCAGATGTGGCAAAGGTAGAAGGTGGCTCTGTAATTTTGTAATAAATTTAAATTACTGGTACTGATCTTGTGGTTATTGGCATAGCTCTGAACGAGAGGAAAGCCGAAGTGAGGATCCAGTATCAAGATGTGCCGGGCGATATTTTCGACGGAAAGGGCAAGAGAAACGAGTTGGTTATAAGAGTTCAGCCGGGAGAAGCGCTGTACATTAAAATGATGACCAAGTCACCCGGTATCACGTTCGACATGGAAGAGACAGAGCTTGACTTGACCTACGGCAGCAGATACAAGGTAAGCTCGCACATTTTGTTCTAATATATTATACTTCTATAAAGCGACGACGTTTGAATGATATGCTAATGTTATTTTTACTTTCCATTCAGGGTCTCAAACTTCCTGACGCTTACGAAAGACTGATTCTGGACGTTTTCTGCGGCTCTCAGATGCACTTCGTGCGCAGCGACGAGCTCAGCGAGGCTTGGAGAATCTTCACGCCTCTGCTTCATCAGATCGAGAAACAGAATATCCGTCCCATCCCGTACAAGTAAGTCGTGGAAGCAAAATAATCCGTCTAAAATAGAAGCTTTTACTTGAATCACTAACAATGAGAACGTTCTCTCCAGATATGGCTCGCGCGGACCAAAAGAAGCTGACCAGATGGCCAAAGAAAACAACTTTGCGTACTACGGATCGTACAAATGGGTACGGCCACACTGATGAGAGAACTTTGTATACTGTCAAAAATGAAAAAAATCTGTGATCACTATACATACCTGGAAACATTATCATGCATTTTCACGAGAAAGGGGATCTAAAATTATTTATACTTTTAGATTTGCTTATGAATATATATGTTTATATATTGTAAGTTAAATATTTATTCTTGCAAATTCAAGTTTTGCAAAAGTGTATTTTTGTAAAAAGTGCATGGATCTTAATATGTTTAGTGTTTGTAATTAACGTTAAAAAAAGATAGTTTATATGAATTTATCTACATTGTTAATATAACTGATGTATATATAAATATTAGTAATTTTGATAACATTATACGTGTGATACACAAAAATAAAAAAAAAATGCCTTAACATTAGCGAACCAATTTTGGTGTTTGATTATGTCTAAAGCGATATAATTATTGTGAACATATTGGAGTGGAAACTGAATTTTGATAAAAAAAATTTCAGCGTATGATTGTTATAACGAATTTATTATTAATGTTAATAATCCACTTGCCCTGTTTATAAACCAAAGGCGAGGAAAAGTGTATATGTATATTGATTCACCGCTTATGTACACAATTTGATGAAATACGTTCTATACAGTGAGGGAAAATAATGGCTACATACCAGGGACAATATTAATCATGTTTATCAATCAATAAACTCACATAATTTTTTCAGTAAAAAAAACATGCCAAATTTTACATGAAATAATTAAATTAATATTCTATACACAATACTACAAGAAAAATCATTCTATTCCATTAATTGTTTTCGACTAAAGCAACGGTCGATTACAATCATCGTTTTTCGTATGCATAATACCCCAAAATTGGGAATTGATTCCTACAAAATAAAATCTGTCTACAGAGAAACTGTACGCAGACAAAATGTGCTTCTACAAAGAATCAATGTAGTAAGAAGCGCATTTAGTATATATACAGTAATTTAAACGTTTTAATGAGAAATTAATTCACATTACTTCACACTTCGCAAGGTTGGCTATAAATTGATCATTTTGGATTTTGTTCATACTATATAATTCAAAAAAATTCATGAAAATCATATCATAACGTAATGCTATCACAATTCTATACGTCAAGAAAAAGAAGGAAATTGCACAAACTGACGAGGTACACAGTTGGTTAAGAAAACAATGTGCCTATACTGTACATTTCCACGGGTAATATCTACTATGCGTTTTTAATGAAAAAGCCTTTGTTCCCACTTTTGTGGTAGTGAAAAAATCTTACGACTTAAAAATTTGAAAGCAGTATGTATTCTCTGATGAAAAAATTTGTACCAACGATATAGATGATACAATTTCTTCAATTGATAAGTAATAATGCAGGTACTTTAATAGTACATTACGATACAACTGGCATAAGTAGACCTTTACAGCACGGCGTGTACAAGGGCCCGAGCGTAGCCGTTTATAACGTTTTATAAAAAAAAAAAAAAAAAAATTAATAAATCAGTGTAAAAAGTTTTATATAAAATTTTTAAAAATTTTGGTGATCAAAAAGTCAGTTGAAGCGAATACCGGCGTTTATTTTATGAGTATTATTGAAGATTTTGCACCGGATTTTCGCTTTTGTGAGAAAAAAGAAAAAAAAACTATCGGCATACATTTTTTCATCAGAGGCTGAGTGCAATGATCACTTAATATCTAACTGGATTAAATTTAAATTTCACAACTGGGCCCTAACAGTTCGTCCCAATCGATGGTCGTTTGAAACACCTCCTGCTGCAACCAGAGCTCATAATGTTGCTTAAACTCGTCAGTAAGCTCAACATTAGCTCCAAGCACCGAAGTGATTGAAGTGTCAACGGGTTCCAACTCCTCGTCTCTTACTGCGTTCGAGTATCTTCGATTGTTGAATCGATCCACGCACGCACGGAGAGTGCATTCCTCAGCTTGAAAATCCCACGGTCTGGCTTCCAAATCTGTAAGTGGGCATGTTTTATGAAATTATTAAAATTTCGAATTTGACCAAACTGAAAAGGGTTAACTATTTAATTTACCATTTCCAAAGGCCCAGTCGTCGTTTAGACGATGTCTAACTTTAGCATAAATTACACTGATGGTCTTCATGTTTGTCTTACGCCACTGTCTGCCCAAATATTTGGTTTGCATCTTTAGTAGCTTTAAGACATACAACTGAAGCATGCCATGCATGACTTTAAGAGTGCGTTTTAAAATTGGAGCCGACTTAAAAACTACCAACATCTAAAAATATCATCAAATTAATTTTCAAATGTTGTTTTTTTCTAATTCTTTTTTAACGATATAAAGAAAATAAATTACCATTATTCTACTATGTTTCCATTTAGTTAATTTGTTGAGTATTCGCAATAAATTAATGCAAGAGAAAACATTCCGCCAGGAATAATTCTGGTTATCCCCAATCTCCAGATTATCTACCGTAAGTTCCGGTTGATCTCCAATTACGCACATCGGAAAATCGAGAATGGGAATCACATTCTTTGCTTCAATATAAGCCAGTATGTTTTGATTCAAAAACTTCAGTACTAAAGGTATACAATTAGCAAAGACTAGATGTTGTGACATAAATTCGAATTGATACACATGATTCAATTTAAAATGCTTCAATAAAAGAAGCAAAATAGCAGATACTGCTTTAACTATTATTTCCTTGTGTCGATTTACATCGATTCCAAGTTTCATTGACTGTAACACAGTTACTCTGAAAATATATTGAAAGCGGAATTTATAACATTTTTCTTGTTTATATATAAATAACACGAGTTTTATTAAAACACTTACGGCATTTCTTCAGGCAAAACATCAGCCATAATATTAATACTGTCGGTTTTGGCTTTGCTTGTAGGTGCCGCAGCAAGCAATATTTTTAGCAGTGCAATCATATGTTGTGGCAAATTGGGCAGCATAGCTTGATATAAAATTTCAGTTGCAGTTTGACGAACTGGAGGCTCTTGAGTACTAATTGGATTTTTTGCGATCTCCTCTTCTTTTTGTATTTGTATCTCCGCCAGAGAAGTGTACATATGCTACGATATAATCATATTAAGAGATTCAATGAAATGAAAATATCGTTCATTAAAGGAATTTATTTCACTTACTTTCTTTAAAGTACTCAATCCTTCATGTATTGGTTGCGGTAACCCAGCCAAACTTTCCCTATCTCCTTGTAATTTGTATCCAACAAATTTCAATCTTGAAACATCCAAAAAAGAGTCAACATCTTTTTGTCTTACTTTTGGGGCCCAAGGTAAACCTTTTGCTTTTGCAGGTGGAGGTGTATCTGGTCTAGTTTGTGGTGGATTATCGTAATAATTTTGATAAGAACCGAGTACTGGTTGATTGACAAAAACTCCTTCATCAACATCCCCTTCAGATGTATCCATACCACCTTCGTTTTTTATTAGCATACCTCTTCCCGATTCATATTCCAGATTTGGCTCGTCTAAAGAACTTTGTTTCATCAAACTCTAAATAAGAATTGAATGAAATTAATCAAGATTACACGCAAATCATTCATAACAAAATTGATAAATACACTGCATTTACCCGTCTAAATGGTCTGTTATTCTTCTTCAAGTTTTGTGTGTCTAATAAATCAGTGGCACTTGTTGGTGGAGAACTTGGTCTCATTGCTCTGGCCACTTCTATTGTATCTTCTTGAAGATTATCAAGACCAGCTTGTTCACGATAGAGCTTTTTTAATTCTCGTAAGGTTTCCATACCACCCAAGGAAACTAGAATTAGTTTCCACAACAAAAGCAATACTTTTTTCATTGGAAAATGTGGGGCAGACCCGCTGCAAAAACAAGTTACCATTCCTAACAGTTTTACGATCAGTAACTCATCTTCACAAGGATTCACTGTCATAAAAAAAAAATTTTTTTAGTTTTTAAATTAGAGTTTGACATATAAAATTTAGATTGATTAACTAAAATATGCCTTACTCAATTCTTCTTTGAAAGCTTCAACATTATGTTTATAAATACTATCATCTAGACGTTTATTTTCTTCCCTCATTACTTCCGTAATAATATACAAAACAGACAGTATAACACGAAGATCTACTGAATCTGCCAGGCTTACAGCTAATTTCCTCATAGCAGTACTAGCTGCAGTGCTGTTTCTGTAAAAAGTTTCTTTTATTAATATAAAGTGTAGAATCCCATAAGAAATTACCTAAAGTAGAATCCAAACTTTTTCTTATAAAGATAATTTTTGTTAGTTCTCAAACCTAGTATCAAATATATTTAATCTTACATGTACCACCTCACACCATGTTAAAAGTATTATAAATTTATTTCTGAGAAAGAACTCACCGCAGACTCATATAACTCTCACTATTTCATAAAAAAAAAAAATTTTTTTTAAATAATAAAAATTCCCTTCTTTATTTACAATCAATGATTAACATTGGAATAATGCATATACTCACACCTCTCTCTCGTTTATTCTTAAACTATCAATCACGTGTATTCTTAAAAAAAAAAATAATAAAAAAAATAAAATAAGTGTCCTCCTTTATTTATAATCATTTATTAAATTTGGAATAATGCATATACTCACACCTCAAACTCGTTTGCTATAAAATTATCAATATCGTTTACTCTTAAAAACAAAATAAAAAAAATAAATAAAAATGGGCTCTTTTAATGCATATTGATTTAAATTTTATCAATAGGTACTCACATGTTGAACCCGGTCATTCTTAAAGAAAGGTTTTAAAAAAAAATTAATATGCACCTTTTTATTTAAAATTAATTTAATTTTTCATCAAAAAGACTAACCTGTTTTCTTCATTATTTCTTTAAAAAAAAAAAAAAAAAAAAAAGTAAAATAAGGATGCATTTTTAAATTATTGATTTTGACTGTCATAAAAAGGACTCACCTCTCCCGTAATCTTAAAAAAAAATAAAAATAAAAATATGTCCTTTTACTACCCATAATTGAATAAAATGATCATCGAACAGGACTCACCTCTTGCACACTCTTTAAAAAAAAAATAAAAAAATAAATAAATACATAAATAAAACTGTTATTTTCTTTAAAATTGTGGATTTACTAAAGCGGCTCACCTCTCACATTCGCGCTCACTTTCATATAAACAAAAAAAAGAAATATATATACAAATTTATCATGTTACTAAACATTATAAATGTAAATTATCTAAGAATGCTTACTCTATTTCAATATTCAACAGTTCAACGAATGCTGAAAATGTTCCACATTCATACAGCAACATTACATTTGTCCTTTCCCAGTCTTGTTGTTCCTTGTCTGACTGAACTTCTGCCCAGCAACCTTGTGCCAGATACAAAATACATCTTGCTGCCTTCATTCTCAGCTGTTTATTTGAGACTTCAAGCTGGTCCAGAAGTTTGTAAATTATTGACTTTTGCTGCTCGCTGCTTAAGTTTTGCCAAACTGGCCTGAGGTTGTACCATTGCATTTGATCCTCAAAAGCCTAGAAAGATAGCAATTGAAATTAATCAATAATTTATAAGTTGTAAACGACTGTGTTACAATATGTTCTTTAATTAATATACAAAAGTAAAGAATATAATCAACCATTTGATGTGAACTTACTTTGACATTGAGTTGCAATTCATATTGTTCTGTATAACTGTACAATTCAGCAATTTCATTAGCATGCGAGTCAGTATCCTCATATACAAAGTCCAGTTCTGAACTCGTTGAGTTCTCCTAAAAAGGGTAATGTTCACTTTAATTTTTATCTATTCAATTTACAATGTTGTACAACAGAAAATGTTACAAAGAAAAACCTACTATCAAAGTAAAAGTTTTGGATGCCTATAACAAAAACAAAAATACAAATATAATATAAGCATATAAGAAGGATAAATCATAAAGTAAATATAACTAAAGAACTATAACAAAATTTCATGCATTGTTGACTACCGAAATCAAAATATACATCAAATACGATCGTGCAATGGCTGCTCCGAAATGTCAACAATCTAAATAATCTCAGACATTCGAAGCACGAACGCAACTTGTATACCTGATACAGCAAAACTACTACCTATATTTACAGGGGTACACCGTAAAGAAATACCCTCAGTACTCACCATATTTGCGATTTACCAGGCCAACGAAGTCGACTGGCGAAGTATTATCCGGATGCTTATGAAAACGACAACGAAACCATACAAAACACTGGAGCAAGACTCCTTTTCGAGCTTTTCACGGGCATTATGCTCAGCTCCTATCTTTTGCTCGGTGTACAAAAACTCCGCTGGCGAAGAAAATCGAGCTCCCGAAGAGAATGATCCCGCTGATTTCAGGAGTAGCCAACAAGACGAGATGCTGGGACTTCAGAAGAGTGGACAACACCTCCCCATCATGAGTGATATTTCTTCGGCTTCAGCGGAGACGTCGACTGATTCCGCGACTTTGTGAGATTGTGAGGTTATAAGGCCCGTTATAGGACACTATATATGTATATGTATATCGTAGAGGATTACGTGACGTCATAATAAAAGACGAATATTATCGACGATCGGTACAATTTAGCAGCGCGAGTATTTAAATTTGATAGTAAATAAAATTTTTGAGTTACTTTAAATGATAATACGGATGGGTATAATATACAAAATAGCTGTATGCGTACTTTTTGAAGTTATTCAGAATGTTTTTGAAACATCTGCTTAGTTGTAATAATTTATTTCTTCTTTTTTCTTTGAGTTACTAATATAGCGCACTAGACATAATTATTAAACAGGTTTTTTCTTTTATGATAAGAATTCCGCTGCAGTTATGTTTGATGAATCGTTATTTGCTCAGCTAAGCTAAACACCCGTCCTTCAGCAAACAGATGAACGCAGTCCATCGCTATGGAGCTGTGAAACAATCGGAAATGATGATGAATCAACTGCATTCCTTTACATTATCTACTGCTTAAAACCGTGAACGACTCTCTAAGTTCAGCTTAGCGAAATTCTTAATATATAATAAAGTATGACTTTTTTATATCTAGTTACGCATTTGCAAATTCATATCAAAAATTAAAAAAGGAAAAGCTCAACAAAATTTGATAACGTAATAACTCGTAATAATATGACAATAAATGACCGTCATTTTTGGAAAGCTTATTTCAACGATTCTTCATTCTTTGTTTTTTTTTAATTTTTTTATTTTAGTATAATATTAAACAAACTGACAAATGATCTTTCAAATGACAAAAATTTTCTAATAAAATAAATCAATGAGAACTGAAAAATAATTCCTCATCCTAGCCAGTAAATCGAAAACAAAGAGCGTTTTATGACCGCTATCAAAGGGCGAACACACCTTATGCGCCGCGCCTCTCCACCTACGCTCACGCACCTCTTTCTCTCTGTCTCTCGCCTCGCGCTCTCTCTCTCCGATCCGAGGATCTCTGATGAATCCGCGCCCGCGCAGCTTCTCCTCTCGCAGGACATTGTGTGTGATGTGACGCCGTGTTGCGCGCGCGCTCTTCCCCAGGTGCGAAAAAGCCTGCCACCACCAGAGCAGCTTACATTTCTCTTCTGTATAAGAACAGCTATCCAGTCTGCGGCTTCTACCCCGCACTGCACATTTCGGAGCAGCGGCGAAAACAAAGGAAATCATCTCGTCTACCTGCTAAAAAGTACGAACTATACACTGCTCGACTCTCCCGGCGAGGAGCTAAGGAGGACTGCTGCATCGACTGGTCACCGCTGTTGCTGTCAAGATGCAGGGCACGATAATCGAGAACCTCAGCGGCAAGAAGCTGTTCGTGCTGGTGATGCTGCTCGTTCTCGGACAGATCGTATCCTTCCTGATAGGCGGACTCGTAGGTAAGTGAAGCTTTTTTTAAATTGTTTATTTGAAAGACAGCTTGCTCCCCAATGAGGGGTTAGGTTGGATGTTATTTTTTCCGGGATTTTTGGGGAGCATCGTTCGGCTTTTTACACGGCTGTTTGTTTATTCGACGCAGTGGAGAAGCGCCGCCGCGCTGTTGCTTATTGGACGTGATTTTTGAAAACGTAATTTTAGAGCGGTTACCTCTATAGTGGAAAAGCGAGCTTCCAGCGAGTTTCTTTGTTTTCTTCGGTAAGGAGACGAGGGGCCGGCTTTTACGAGTCTTTCGCGTTAGTTTTATGACACTTTTATGGTAGGGAAGAAGGGAGATTGATCCCCTAGCTATATATTTCTGGATCCCTGCTTCTCTGCTAATGGTCCATTGAGTAAACTTTTTCATAAGGATTTTCTTTTTTTTCTATATTATAATTATAGAAAACTCACTTGAACACAATTGTACAATATTCATTTTAAAAATAAAAATAGTTCAATCAATTTATTATCTACTGAGATTAAAAAAACATTAACAATTTTCAAGTTACAAATGAATAAATTCCTTTCATACTTGTATAAGTACATTTTCAGAAACCCTGAAATAAATGAAAGAACTTTATCTAACTTGTTTCAATGTGAAAAGTTTTGATGGTGCCCTTCAGCTATACGTATGTCAGAGTGTTCCTTTCGTTGTTTCTACTCTTCTGCATGTTACAAAGGGGAGACAATGAAGTGGACACTTGAGACATCATGACTTCGATTTTCCAGTTGTCAAGTGCCCTTGAGTAGCATTCTCAGTCATGTTTCCCTTTTTTTTCCCTCTCTTGATTGTTGATGATACCACTACTTTTAGGGTTCCATCATGAAAAGAGTACATTGCTCAAAACTTTATTCATCATTATTTTCATTTCTAAATGGCAGTGTAAATCAATTAACAAATAGTAATTTGTTTATTAACCAACGAGTACTTTTATCAAAAATTACTTTATCAATTTATCAAAGAACTGCTTTAAAAAAACTGTAACTTATTCTATTTACAATGCTTACTGTTTTAGCTCCACCACCATCAAATAGTCAAAATATACTGGGAACAGCTTGCTTAGATCAACGTAATGCAAATGGCACTGCACCAGGTATCGACAAGTGGATATATTCCAGACCTTCAGGAAAATGTAATGTTATTGACCCACATGAGATTACTGAACAAGTTTTTCCAATTGTGTATACATTTCAGGTAATTTGTATACTTTGTTTTATAACTTATTAATAGAAAAATTAATCACCTATTCAATTAAATATGTGTTATTATTATTTAAATCTTTCAGATGCCTACACCTCGTAATAAACAAGTATTAGATTATTCTCGATGGCAACATAGTTTGATTGGTGTTCTTCAGGTGGATATCATGTATCACAGTCACATTGTTGTCCGTAAGTAGAAACAAGATTATATTTAATAAATTTATAAAAATAGAATACTTAATCTATTGAAGAAAAGAATAGACATACATGGACGATATTTTTCACAGCTCCTACTACAAAATTGACTTTGGATGCTCGATTAGCATACAGAAATAAAGGTGATCCTGAAAATGCATGGAAGCACTATGCTTCTTCTGTGATTGAAAGAAATTTAGACTGTACCATTGACAATGTGAGTTTTCAAAAAATAATCTTAATACAGTGATTTTTATTCACAAATTTTGTTTATTTCCTTAAATTTATTTTAGCTGCATGAAGAATACAACTACAACTGCAGTATATTGTCATTGTTTGAATTAGGATCTTTATACCATGATTTTTATTTACTTAATATTCGCTTACCTAACGATCCGCGAAAAAATATCAACCAAGATCTAGGCCATGTTACTGATTTATGGCTAACTGTAAGTTACTAGAGTATATTGTATTGTTTTCATGACCAAGTTTAGTTTTGTTATTTATTTTATTTTTTATTATAGGTAATCAATCAAAATGGTGGATTTACTAAGGTTTGGGTGAGCTTGAAAACTATTTTTTTCCCAATCACACTCTTAATTCTTTGTTGGTATTGGAGAAGAATTCACATGCTTTCAAGATCACCAGCTTTATTAGAATATATGTTGCTGGGTTTAGGTTGTGCTCTAAGTCTACTAAACTGTAAGTATATTATTTCAAGAGCCCATAGAAGCATTCAAAATAGTTTGGCTTTTAAAAATGTTTTAAATTATACTTATTTTTTTAGTGCCATTGGAGTACCTTACGCTTGCGTTTGATATGCCATTTATGCTTTTGCTGGAGGATGTCAGACAAGGAATATTTTATGCAATGCTTTTATCTTTCTGGCTTGTTTTTGCTGGTGAACATTTAATGGTAAAAAAAAATAAATATCAATAAGTTTGTAAACTAAATATTGAAGAAAAAAATTAATTATCCATTTTTTTTAATTTCATGATACTCGACAATGAATTCACGCAATCAGGTTCAGGTAAATATTGTTCATAAATATCAGTATTTAATTTTAAAATATTTAATGAATAAATAACTAAATTATTTTTGCAATTGTAGGAAGGTGACCAGAAAAATTCTTTGAAATGTTATTGGCGCCATTTATCTGCTGTTGGAGTTGGCTGCTTGTCTTTATTATTCTTTGACATGTGCGAACGAGGAGTGCAACTTCGTAATCCATTTTATTCAATTTGGGTTACAAATATTGGAGCAAAAATGGCTGTATCCTTTTCGTAACTTTGAAGTTTTAACGCGATGGGTTAAAAATGACATTATTACATCACTTAACAAAAATTATATACAATTTATTTTCCTTAACATCATCATAAATAGTTATCCTTTATAATATTGGCGGGAGTGTCAGCTGGAATCTATCTTTTATTTTTAACGTATATGATATGGAAAGTATTTATAAATATAAGCGCTAAAAGGGCTGTTTTACCGAGCATGAGTTCTGCTCGACGTTTGCATTACGAAGGTGTCATTTATCGTTTCAAATTTTTGATGGTGGCAACACTTTTGTGTGCATCATTGACTGTGATTGGTTTTATTCTGGGACAGGTAAACAGTATAAGTCAATTAATTAAGAATCAATTAGTAGATTTTAAGAAAACTACTGACAATTACTCCTTTTTTCATAGGTTGCTGAAGGTCAATGGAAATGGGATCAAGATATAGAATTAGAGATGACCTCAGCTTTTTTTACAGGAGTTTATGGCATGTGGAATATTTACACCATAGCTTTGCTATGTTTATATGCGCCATCTCATAAGCAATGGCCAGTTGAACCATCAGGTAAAGTGCATAATTTTTGTGAAAAAAAGTGGTTACTCAAAATGAAATTTTTTTTATTAATTTAAGAACTATTTTCTCTTGTGTTACTTTATTTCATTTGAACAAAGATATATTTTTAATTTTGCAGAAAACAGCGTCAGTGAGGAAATTGAATTCTCCAGATTGCCAACTGAACCAAACGAGATGCTCTCGTTGACAGCGTTCACACGAAAAACGGCCATAGATTAAATCCGGTGCTTTCCAAGAGGGAAAAATCAACAACTTATCGCTGGATTTGTAGCTTTCGCGATAAATAAATTAAAAGAAAAGCATTTACATCCCCATTGACGTGACATATCATCACTGGGCATTCAAGAATCTTCATCGTCGTCTTCTCGTCGAACGCGCATATATTCGTACATCTAGTATTAATAACAGCAGTATTTGTTGTAATTATAAGAGTAGACTGTGTTATGACGTCAAGTATCAGGTGATTGTGAAGTAACTTCTGCATACTTTGAAGTTTCATAACTTTTTATAAACAAATATGAAGGTAACTCGCGGGATGACTTCTCCAGAGCTATCTAAAATTGAATTTCATATTGCTAGATATTTTTTAGAGCTTCTTCTATAGTTATTTTTATGCAAAAAATCGTAATTTGCGATAGCTTTTTAAAAAATTTGGTAATTTTTTTTTGTATGTAAATTATTTATTTACAGAATGTACATTTACACGCGCCTGCATTTAACGCATTTTAATAAGTTATAAATGATTTTTACAATACTTCCTGACTTCTTTGAAGACAAAAAATCATTTTCATCCCACGTCTTCGAGTGAAAGTAGTTGTGACTCAGAACAGAGAAGCTAATTTGTAAGTATTTTACATAGAATACGTTTATTTGTGATTAGCGTATCTAATAACCCAGCTGTTTGATAGGCCAAAATGACTTATCGTCCGAAACCACTGAATAAATTACGGACGCGCGAATATAGAATAAAAGGCAATTTCGTTAGTTTACTTAGTGTGTAAGAGCCAGTCTTGTATCGTGAAGCTTTCCTTTTATTGTTCATTCTATGGCTTATTACGTATTCCCCGATAGAAAGAAACTCCGTATGTATGGGTGAACATTTTGTTAAGGATATTTCTCCTCGACCCGAAAGCAAGTTTACGCAATCCACCTCGATACACAATACACAATCATCACATAAGCATAATGAATCAATATAATAACGAGGAAAAAAATCATGCTCTCAAAACTGATGTGCCATTACAAGAGAACAGAAGGTTTATAATACACGTAGTAGCTCGTAGATGTTTTTTACGACTTTTGTATCGCATTTTTTAAATAAATTGATTTGTTACTCAAAATAAAGTCGTCAATCCTGTTCCTATACACTGTATAGATATAAATAATAACGAATTTCGTGAAGAATCCCGCGCTTGTTTAAATTTAAATGCCCAGCGCTGTCGTGCTTTTTCAACCAATCCCCGTCCAAGATGGCCGCCGCAATCGACCAATCGTGACTCCTCTGTCATATAAACACAACACGCGCTTTTCCGAAACTGGTGGTGGTAGATAATCTTGCCTCCCCTCTCCCCTTTGCATGCATATATACGCTTGCGCAATAACAACGCGAGAGAGTAGATATACATGTACACACACACCATCAGTAGTGTTCTCGGACGCCTCGCGCACAGTTGCTTCTCGATCGCTCCTCAAATAAATCTCCCACGTCGTTAGCAGTATAGTACAGGACACAGCAGTCCAGCACTAGCAAGACAAAGAGTAATACAGAGGAGTAGAAAGAAGGCATGTCCGCGAGTCGTTGGTGCAGCAGTTCGATCGTCGCGCACAAAGGAACTGCATCGTAGAACCTCTCGCACAGTGTGTTGTGCACGCGCGATATCGTGCGCGGAGAGAAGACTTCGAGAGTAGTCCCCTGCGCAGCAGCGAGCAAAAGACAGCAGAGGAACAAGGAGAATAGATGCGGACGGCCAGAGGAGCGAGTAAGTATACGCCACGGCTGGGACCTTTTTACGCTATTGACGCTTGCGTCCGGGTTGTCCTCTCGACTTTGAACTCGCTGAAGACGGATTCGGGACTCGGAGGACGATTTTCGTCGGCAGTTTAGGTTACATTAGGTTTTGGTGGTATAAAAAGGGACGAGTAGGTTCAGGAGAGTTTCAACGACATCAGCTGTTTCGGGAGTCTGGTAGAGATAGCGTAGACGGGTAACGACGATGACGACGATTGCACTCTGACACTTATATGCGTAGCTATATAGGAACGCGACGTGTGCACGGGGCTTTCTTTATCGTGGAAATGCGAAGTCAGCTCGTCGAGGTGAAGTCGAAGTCGAGCGGGTTTTGAGGGGTTTCTCTGCTGCTGCTGCTGCAGTAGTGTAAGAGTGCGTCGTTGGTGCAGCAGCTCTGCGAAAGAGAGACGGAGCTAAACAGCAGCAGCAGCGCATCAGGGAGTACGTTATAAATGGTCGATGCGCGAGGTAGGTATAGGTGTTTTCGCGTCCTCGTGTGTCAGTAAATCGCCCTTGTTAGTCCCGAATCCGACGCCCGCGATAACATCTGTTGGGATTCCTAATCCTATACTGCCATTCCGCGTTACTGCTTTATTTTTATTTTTTTTGTTTGCTTTGGCTGTAGCGCACGCAGTGCCCGTAGTGGTTTGGTTCATCGACTGCGTGTGCGTGTATGAGTGTATGTATATATGTATATATAATATGTACGAGTAGAGACAGAGACAGCTGTAGGCTGTAGTCGCGCATACTCGCACAGAGACTGAGCGAGGGACAAACAAAAAGAGAGACGGAGAGAGTGTAAGTGTGCGAGCTCACATTGGCGATAGGTGGATGGACGTTCGCACAAAGGGAAGAACTTAGCGATGCAGATAAACACAGAGCCAGCAGATACAAATTGAGATTAGAGAGACGACGAGGAGGAGGAGGAGTGTATATTAGTAGGTGTAGCTAATACTACACACGGCGGAGCGAATCGAAGACAGAGAAAGAAGATTCAACACACACACAGAGCTCTGCACAGAAGTGCTACTCGCGCGTGTGCTCGAGCCAACACCAGAAGATAAAGAAAGACAGCAGCAGCCTGTATAAGGCGAGAGCGAGAGAGACGGGGCGCAAAGTGTGCCCATTCACTGACGGAGCAGCGCAGAGTAGAGTCGAGTCAGCGGGTGCTACTCTCGCGCAGTCAGTGCAGAACGAAACGCAGCCAGCGCAGTGCACATCAGTGTTGCTCAGCTCAGCAGTCTCCGAGGATGCGCGGCGACCGTTGTTGTCTTGAAGCCTCTGCGATCGTCAGCAGCTCCGAAGATCTGCAGTGCTGGTCGTCATCATCGTCGTCGTCGACATAGACGTGTCTAGGTGTGCGAAGGGACAAAGAAGAGAGACAGTGAGAAGGACTCGTCTTTATATGCTTCTTCGTCGTCTTCTTCCTCTTCTTCCCTGGCTGGTTTTTTCCCTTGGAGAGCTGCCCGAGTAAGAGTGGGAGAGGAGGAGAGAGAGATTTTTTTCGGAGCACAGCGACGAGAATGAGCTGTTTTTGATGCGAGGGATAGGAGGAGCGAGACAGAGGAGGCGAACGATCGGCCGTGCAGTCTAGCTACACGGGACACACAAAGGGAGAGGAAAGCGATTTTCCAGGCGGATTTTCGCACCTCTTTGAAACTACTCTCACACTCTCCTGTGGGCTGAAGCAGGAGAGTTATTTTAGTTTCATGGTTGCACACAGACACGCTCACACGTACACTCTCAGCCTCTGATCTTTTTGCCCTGGCCCTTGAACTGTCTCTGTCGAGTAGTGTGTTATCAGTTTGTTTTCGAGTGAAGGAGTGCGAGTAATCATTGTTTGCTCTGTTTTGTTCTGTTGCAAGGTGTTGCGTTTAGGAAGGACAGTTTGTGCTCTGGGCATACGTGACAGTGAGATTCTATGCACAAGATTGATAGTGAGTTGACAAGTTGTCAAGACGCATCTTGAGAAGCTGCAGCTGTGCCAGCATAGCACGGAGAGGAACCGCTGGGGTCAGGTCTCCTTCCAATTCAGGTGGAGATTCGACGACAGTGGATTCCAAACCTGCTGACCAACTGACTTCCCCCTGCTTAGTGGAAGAAGCCCAAGAGTAGCAGATCTGCTAAAGACTCAAAGGACTAGTCCAAGACTAGCTGCTAAAACATGTCGTCTCCAAGTGCTGGTAAACGGCGGATGGACACCGATGTCATCAAACTGTATCCTTGATTATTTAACAGAGACTATAAGTAAGTCTCTACTATATGTTTCATGATTTTATATAAATATTTCACATACTTCTTTTTGCTGCAAATCTTAGTCATTCTATATGCTTGCTCAAGAGTCAACCTTTTTTTATGTAGTTTATAAAGCAGAAATATTAGCATAGAGTAACTGACAAAAGAAATTAACGCCACTTTCCCCTCACTGTACACTCTTTTTGCAACTCACAGCAATATGGGCTCATATGCAAATATATACATTTAAAAGGTATGTCCTTGCAGAGCATACTAGCTTCCTATGTCTTACTCGCTCTATTACTAGCTTTACCTGGCCTAGCATTATACCAGTACGCTTGGTCTCTGTCCGACTCAGGGGAAGGCTGAGTCTTAGTGTGTGTGTGTATATGTGTATGATGTAAATGCTAACACCTACAAAACTAACAGAACCTTGTCAGATGGCATTATTGAGGTAGAATTGAATTAGGCTCTGTTAGCCTGAGTCTAGCTGACAGCTGTTTGAAAATCAGCTGATCTCCAATTTTACTTTGAAGATAGGAATTTCAATTTTTCGTTATATTCAATAATATCTATTCAAATATTTTTCGCAGAGTTTCGAAGAAAGATAAAATAAAGAACGTGTAGAAGCAATTTTTATAAACCATAAAACTCGTGCTCTAAAAAGTAAGGTCGATATTGAATTCTACGACAAAAACAAGCAAAAAATAAAAAGGGCTTTTTACCATTCAATCAACGAAAATTCGGAAAACCGTTTTCCAAAATCGCTCAATCCCCCCAACGCCAGCAGATTCTCCATCGCACAAATTAATCACGTACATAGACCCACTCGTCCCGCAGCGGTACGCAGAGCCTCGTCGTATTATAAAAGCGTCGCGCTCGGCTGCCCGATACGTCGGTTTTCCATTACAATTGCTAATGCCCCGTGTAGCATGGGTTAGCCTGCTTCTATAGCTATGTGTGTGTGTGTGTATCTCTCTCTCTCTATCCCCGTATCTATCGTGCGCCTACTACATGGAAAACGCGGAATCGTGACTCCGATTTCGAGTCGACGCGCAAAAAACAAACATCATCGCGATATGTAGCTGCGGTTGTATACTCTATACTCGTTCGACTTTATTAGGATGGGTATGTTACACGCGCCCAAATAGATGTGTATTTTTTGTGTTATTGCTCGTGAAGTTTGTTGTTTTTTCCGGTTTGGCATATTATATATAAAGGAAGAGACGATGTATCGAGTAGAGAGATAAAGTGTAGTTGGTAGTTTGAAACGATATTTAATCCGGTGCATTGTTTTGCCACAGTCGCACGCGTGGGAAAGACGTAGTATATGTTTCGTTCCATTTTTTTCTCTCTCTCCTATACCATTGCGGTGTAATTGCACGATGCCGCAAGTGGAAAATTGTTATTGAGGATGAAATACGAGTCCGATTATAACGGGGCGCGTTGTTATGACAAACACCTTGAGCATTTTTAGGAAACGCGTTTTGCTGGCCGAAGCTTCATTGACACGTTGATGCGAGAGAGAGAGAGAGAGGATTCATAACTCGTTAACGAGTTTCAATTTATGTTATGTTCTCGATTGAGTATCTGCTTCATTTCATGGCTGATTATACGTGTAGCTTCGAGAAGATAAAACTGAAACGTTGACTTATCGTGTTTTATTTAGTTTTTAAGTACCGTTTAAACAATCAAGTATCGAACGGTCGAAATTCAATAACAAAATTAAAATGCAAGTTTATGATCGAAGTTGTTTCATGATTCATTAGTAATTTACACCGAATGGAATTTTTCTCGTCATAAAAATATACTGGCTAAAAAAAAGCAATCCGCTCGAAGTCCTGCATCTCGGACGCAGATAAACTTTATCTAATCAAACCTGACGGAGAGTTTGGAGTCTGATGGCAAATGAAAATAGAAAGACACTGTGTATAATTTTTTTTTCTGCTCTATCTTCCCTTACTTACTTTCATTTTCTTTATCGTCTCTCTCGTAATTTTTAACTGTTACGTGAGTAATATTCGATTCGACCATTTCGTTCATATAGTAATGTTTACGTTTTTACCTTTAGGGTTTCGAAATTCGTGACTATAGCACAAAGTGCAGCTAAATAAATTTTCTGTACAACTTCGCAAAGACCCCCCCTTTCAACATTCCTTCCGCCAGTTAACATCAATTTTGACATAATCCCATTCTCTCCATCTCCTCTATTTGTTTTCGTTTCCATCTCGAGCTTCTCGTTCCATCTTCTGCTAGTCGTCGTGTCTCTTAATTGGCAAAGCGAGAGCTCAGATTCAAACTCAACGATTTTCTCGGCGTCGTCTCTCCCCTTTTCGCGTATAATTAGAGGACGCACGATTCGGCGATCGCGATTAAACAGTGGAAAGCCACGATGAATAATTGAACGCCTCTGATGGTGAGCTCTTTAATTGATGTGTTTGAAAAGTCTTAGACGCTGCGCATATATAGGAGTCACGTATATTATGAATGCTGAATTTCAATAGCTCTCGAGTGTGTCACGAAGTCGACGCAAGATTCTTTGTTCCCGTGGAGGTTTTAATATGGTAGTTTCAGCTGGTGCATGTATAACTCGCGCATATTGTTGTTGCCGGAGAGAGAAACGACGTGCTATCGCTCCGGCTTATCGGCTGTGCAGTGCGAAATCTTCAATTTTTCGTTGTTGGCTTCGTCACGTTGTGTCTATACTGTGTTGACACTTCGCTCTTTTCCCTTGGTTGAGTGGGTTTGTTCTCCTGATGCGACATCATTTTTTTTTCTCTATCTCTCCTGACCCTATATACAATTGAGACAAGGAGCTTTTGTGCAGCTGTTTCAACAAAATTGGACAAAGTTTGAACAACCTATTTAAAGCTTTGATAAATTTATTGTCGTAATATACGCGCACTTCTATATCAGCTCGAAGCTACGCGAACTGATAATTTAACAGCTTGTTTGTAGCCGGATAATTTTTTGTCCCCTAATCGAATGAGCATTATTTTGCGAGCCGCAACGTCGCCTCGTGAAATATTCCCATACTTCTATATATCGATGAGAAATTTTCACTCGCTTCCCCACGAGTATATCTTAATCTATCGAACCACACTTCGTAAAGTATGTACATACATTTTCTGGCGCGCGGCGCGCATCGTTATATATAGAAGTATATCTTTTTCCCCCCGCTTTTGCATACACACATTCTATATACAGAGCGACCGCCGACACGTTTATACACAAAGTTTTATCTGAATAATTGCGTAGTTCAATAAATTTAAGTATAACGAAGAATAATGGAGGAGTTTATAATATTTTTGCATCAATCTTGTGTGATGATGTTAGGTGTTGTGCTATAAAGCCTAGTTGATAGATATGGATAAATTGATAAAATTCACTTTGAATATTTTAGTTTTAATGAATTCAAAAATACGACGATACGATCGAAGTTTGAATTTTATAACTGGCTGGAATAACAGGATGTAATTATAAAACGAATTTCGGTGCACCTATCTGTGGATGTTGACGAAAATTACTAAATATAGCTTATCTCCAATTGGTAATCTTTAGATTTTTAAATAGATTTGACGCAGTTGATTAAATACTGATATGTATCATTTTTTAGCTAAGAATATATACCATCAACTTTTTTTTTAAGTAATAGGCACTCTAATCCGTGACTAAAATTAAACCCTGCAGTAAAGTTAAACTTTTAAAAAACAAAGAATCATTGACCTTCCAAGTCGCGCTTTCGTTCTAATTTTAGCACACTACACAGAGAATAAAAAGAAAGTTTATATGCTCAAAATCCACTCGCCTACAAAACCTTCAGGTGCTCAAAGAAGAAAAAAAGTGCTACATACACATCCATATTCAAAGCGCGACATTCCAAGTTTCACATGTATACACGCGTTATACACAACGAAAAACAGCTGATCGGTAAAGCAGAACAAGAAAAATCTCGATCCATTACAGCATCTCTATAGGTATAATATACGCGTTTCTTTCAAAACCGAAGAAGACAACAGCTTCGCAATTACAGACACGAGAAAAAAGAGCATTGGCAGCAACGGCAGCTTATATTCTTCTCTTTGTCCCGCCCTCCCGTCCCGCACACTAATAAAACGTGCGGCATATCGAGCTCATACAATGCAGCATTAGACACGTATCGCGGATATATGCGAGCGTGAGTTTCTTTGTCTCGTGTGTTGCCGACGCTGCTCTGCAGTTCGCCAGCTGATCGACCTTACTGCTGGCGATTCTAACTCCCCACCAATAGCCCTCCCCTTTGCTTGTGTGTGTGTGTGTGTGTGTGTGTTGAGGAGGTAGCAGAGCAGTCATATAGCATAGGTATAGAGTAGCTTGTAATAGACGACACACATATATCGTGCGAGCCACGACTGCGTCACGCAACGGCGCTTCCGACGGCGAGCGCGAAGTTTGAGGTGAAGATTTGGTGTCAGAGGCAATTCTTATTTGAATGGAATTACGAAGGAATTTGTCATGGGAAGAGGTTCATTATAGAGATGGAGTTGTTTGGGTGTAGTTTGCTTTTTCATTTAATATATTGAAAAATAAAAATGAAATATATTAGGTATTCAAAATAATAAGAGTAATGTGCATGTTATCATTGTAGCCCTGATCATAATTTGTACCATCGACCTTATTTTACAAGATAATGTGAAAAGTGTGTTAGTGAGTCATGTCTGATCGCTTTTGAATATTACTACTTAAGATGTCAAAGCTGCTTTCATTCCAATTTTACTTTCTAATAAAATGAAAAATTCTTGCTCTTGGAAAAACGTTACTTAAAGTAGAAAGTGATCGTATTATTGAAAAAAAAATTAAATATACCTTGAAAATAATTTATTCTGTATCGCACAATGTCAACGTACAACTTTTAGTAAGACAGACGCACATAGTAGAGAAAGTATCGTGTTGATGAGTTTTCTAAACATTTTCGTCATACAATTGCTAGATACCAAAATCACTAAATCACTTTTAAAAGCCTGCATGCAAGAAGCATTAATGTCATAACAGCAGTGCCATCAGTCTTAATGAAGCCATTAGTATTAACGTGATTCAATACGATTGAGGAGATAATGAATAGCTTTATCTTTAAACGCCACAGTCAACCTTGAAATATCTTTTAGTATCCGAACAAGTGGTATGTGAAAACTATTTGTAAAATGCATAAATTTAGACGAGTAATGATGGTGTCTCATTTACGATTGTGTAATGCACTTTTGTAAGGAACGCCATAACTACCGCAATAACGCATAGCCTTTTACTCCGATCCACCAAGCGGCAACGTTTTGTCGCAAATTCATCTTGCATGAAATCAAGACAAGCATCTCGTGAGTTCGCGTCTTATACAGAGAAACACTTGCATATAAAAATGCAAAAAAAGAAACGAGCAGTAACACGTGTTTGAATCGCCGTAAGAAGATGAAAGATTTCTGAAAATCAGTTTTCACGCAAACAAAGTGTGCTTATTCTCTTATAGCGATCAGCCGAGCGGATCCAATTTATATTTTCCAAATAAAAGATTAAAACTTTCCTGAAAATCACTTCGAAGTAATACGTGATTTCGCAGCAAACGCATCGAAACATGAAAAAAAGGTCAAACAACAACAATTTCCCTCCACTATAAGATCACTCGGAGCTCTCCTCACGCAGCACTAAAATTTCAAATCCCCGGCAGCGCCCAAACGACCAATAAATAGAGAAACTGTATATGCTCACTTATATACAGAGAGAGTGAGTAAGAGAAGGACTATAGAAGAAAGATCGGAGTCTCGCGCGCGTTAATCCAACTCCTCCAACTAGGTATATAGACTGCAGCTCTCGCGTGATAACGGAAAATCGCGGGACCCGTTTTCCGCTCACGATTTATGAAAGTACAAGGAGAGCTGAGCTCTCAAGAGCGCATATACATATAGGCTCGCGCACGTGCGGCGTACTTTACACTGCCGCTGCAGCTTCCCTTGGGCGTTGCATATTCTCGGGCTCTGTAAGAATAATATATGTATATACATACACCTATAGGAGAAGGAAATCGGGTTCTAGGAGAGCTCGTGCGGGAGATATTGTAATGCGAGCGCTGATGCTTCGTGATGTTGATGCTGCCAGGAGGAATTATTGCGAAATTGGTTTGTCGGGATATTATACTGATGTGGCCGATTAGGCTTTTCAAGGTTGATGAAGGTAGACTTTTTTTTAATTGGGTATTTTAATGTTTATAAAAATTAAGTCATGTGTTTTTGAGATGAAGTTATTGGGCCTCGTAAAAATGGTAATGGGATCTCTTTACGCAATTGGAATTGAAATATACAATGGAATGATTGTTATCTGACTCTGTGTGTTTTAAGCGCCTTATAACATTGTTATTCGCTTGGAAAAATTCGCTTCTTATTGCTGGGTATCAAATCTCACAATAATACTGTGCCTTCTTTGTTCATCGAGTATAATATGAAATTAGAAAATCAGTATGTTAAGTCGTTTTAAAATTACACAATAATGACGTTGCAGTACTACTGTGCAGTCACGTAAAGTAACGACGCGTCGACTGTAATGCTTCGAAATCTTCCATAACGATGTTCCCCTGTATATACTGTACTATACTTAAATTATTACAGGTTTTTTCAACCATCGATAAACAATTATTTCTTATTTATTATTCACCACATTTTAAAGCAAGATCTTTCCTTAACACGCATATTATAATGAAAAATCAGAATAGAAAGCAAACATGAGGTGACGATACTTGGTGGACTCAATGAATTCTCCGTCAAATTCTACGGACCACGAGGAAGTGAGTATCTTTTTTTTCATAATATAATTACAATAACGATTTAATCATCGAGCAATCAAGACACTTCATAATTCACTAAAATAATTTCTGTAAAATCGATAGCCTCGTAAACAAACACACGCATACAGCTCGATAAACACACGGTTGGTGCAGCAGCTGCGCGACGGCACGCATATATGTATGGACGACCGTTTGAGTGCGCTATATATTGATCGCGAGCCTTCGAAGAGTCAAGTTTGCTCGGAACACACGCAATTTTATTGTGTATGCCACGATGGGATTATCGCCACCGTGATTACGGTCAGAGCAATTCTGTTGCTTAACCAGACGGAATCTTTTGTTTTAGCAATTGGATTTTCCGTATTAGTGATCTTTCTTTTCATAATGTGCACTAGACTACTTTCTGGTATAGTGTACATATACCATTGTTTTTTCATCAAGTCGCGATGATACGGCAGCAGACGATCAGATCAACGTGATTTTCAGAAAGAGCGACACGCATAAAGAAATAACGAGAGCGAGGAGTTTTGCTGTCGAGCCTTGAAACTCGCGAGCGCTGCAAAAAGCGTGGCGAAAGAAAAACCAATCGACGGTCGATACAGATAAATAAATCGAGTTCAGAATACACGAAGCCGCTAAGTAAGGAGCATCGCTGGTTATTATAAATGTGTGGAGCCAAAAATAATCGAAAATGCAGGCACGAAAATCAATCGACTCAGAGTGATTAAATCTGATCGAAGCTACATAGAATAAGCGAGACGCGAGCTTCGGATTAGATTCTCATTGATTAATTGACAGGGATAAAAGTTGTTTGAAATTCTGCAGTTTGCTTATGGCACAAGCCGCCGAGCATAGTTTATCAATCGGCTGATACTAATACAATTTGTTCCATATACGTATACAGGCTTCAAAGTGAACGCTCACGGCCTAATTGGCCATCAAAAGCAGGGAAGATATTCTAATATCGCGCAGCGCAGCGCTGGGCTGTATTTATTATAATACGAGACGAGTATGTAATTATGATGCCAAGCTCGTTAAGCTCCGCTTCGAGTATATGTAGATACAGGAAATTGTAACGTTGATATTTTTTCAATCGGATTTCCCAGAATCAAATTTAATTCCGATTTATATGCAGATTTTTATATTCATTTATCGGAATTTTAATTGAAAAATATCGAAACCCAATAGTTTTGCTAGAGATGAAATTTTCCCAATCAGTGAAACAAAAAAAAAACGCGTTCACTCGATCGTTCGCAAATCCAAGAAAAAAAAGGGGGAGGGGGAGAGCATTGCAGCAACGCGCAAGACAAGACGCCGCGCGCGTGTCTACTTTTTGCTCGCCTCTTGCCTATTATATCCACCTGCACGCAACTTTTCGCTTTTCAGGTGAAAGTGCGCTCCCGTTAACGCACAGCGAAAATGCTAATTGAACCCAACTCCCTACCTCTTCTTCTCTCCTTCGATATAGGTACTTAACAAGCGCTGCTGTGAGCTTCCCGCGGCCGCATTGGGTAATTGTATTATACACAGCGAGAGAGTGCATGGAACAATGAACTTTTGTGCGCGAAAATTGCTGAAATTTTAAAGCAGAGAGTTTATATTGGATTTTCGATCGTTATAAAATATATAATATACTCGTGCGAATGAAAGACGGTTTCATCGGCACGGCGAATCGAGGTTATAACGTTCAAACGATATATGCATATACACACCGTGATATTTATACCTACTAATGGGCTAATTAAACCGTTTAATTATACTTATGCAAATATACCGGCGATAGAATCCCGTGGTCTTCGAAGAATCCTATATAATGAAACGCAGACGTTTTCTATAAGCGTCCATTAGAATAATTAACCAGAGAGCGAAGAAGAAAAATCGTTGCTTCGATATTTACTCTTCTCCTCGTCCCTCTCTCGGTTCTGAAAAGCCGCAGATAAAAAGTAGCCTCTACAGCTGCGAGAGAAATGTGACATCACCGCGCTCTTAATGGACTCTTTCTTTCGCGCTCTGTTCGTCGAGGCATTAAGTAATCGCGAGCATTGCGCCCTAAAAGTCCCTGATCCGCGTCGCGAAGGTCGAGTCGTTTAACAATGAGGGACACGTGCTGCTGGTGTGCTGTACAAGTAATGTACGTATGTTTTACTTCTCTTTTCATAGTCATTTGTTATATGCTTCCTATAAATGGAATACTTGGAAAAGTAATAAGTTTGTTGATTATTCTCTCCGCAATACGTGTACAGCTATGAAAACACTGTCTCTCTAAAATAAGCCAGCCCCCAATAATAGGAAGAAAAGTTCGAAAGTCAATTCTACGCGACCTTGAAAATGGTATATGATCCAAATCCTTTGAGACGCTCTCAGGAGGTGGAGTATATGCTTTTCTGCATTGATAGGTTTAAATATATATAGTGGGCTATATAATATATCGAGTGACGCATATCGCGCTCGAGCGCGAAATATCAAAGGAGAAGAAGGCACCCGGCAACAGTATAATATAAGCGGGGCATGCGCATCGAGTGCAGCAACTTTTTCCCGCGCGCGTGCAATAGAACTATGTCGCGTGTGTCGTCCGATTTGTATTATAGCGTGTGCGGACTATTTGGATTTTCGACAGCTGATTGATGTTTTTCGAGTGTCCTTCTTCCAGGAGATATCTGCTGGTTTATGCGCAATTGAAATTTCGATTTAAAATTCTAGGTCAGACGTGCGATTTCGTTGTATTGTATAGAAAAGACATTTTTTGAATTTGCAAACCGTTTCGAGTCTGTGTATACTTGCCCATACACACACACCTACGTGTATTACGAGGCTTTTCGGAGCGTAAACGCGCAGGTTTGACAAAGCGAAAAATCGCGGGCGCGCCAGAATATCCGATGAGTTATTTGGATTCTATGTGTATAACATATACATATACATACACTAACACGCTTGGAAGCACGAAGCGCGACTCTGTGTCTTATCTGATTTGATTGACGCGATTCGTTGATTTCGCTGCGTGCGCGGATGCAGTCGCCGTGTATACTGTATACGCGATCGTTGATTTCTTTCTTTTTTTTTAGGAAAGGTACAAATAATCCAATCCACCAACATTTCCAACTTTGATAAAAACGAATCATCTGACCTCTTGTAAAACTCCTCCACCCCTAAAATAGCCAAGGGTCAAGGCCGTCACAACTCTTGGTGTCCATAAAGCCCCTCGCTGATGGTCACCTGCGCATCTCGCAGCAGAGTCCAACACAAGAGCGCAGCTTCTGCACACCGGGTCCGTGAGGTGACCTCGTCGCTGACGCGCGCGCGTCTCTATAACCCCGAGCGCTTGACCCGTTGACCTAGTTTCGAGCCGAGCGCGCTGTTACCGAGGGCCAGGCGCGTGCGGTACTATACTACCGCTCGCTTTTCCGAGGGAAAGTCTGCTTTTTTTCTACATCTCGATGGAACCAAAACTCTGTGGCTGCTTACATGATTATATACAACCGGATCGGAGATTGCGTGAAGGGCTTGAGTGGGGGATTGTTGGATCAAACATTAGTGAAGATGACGAGGAACTAGAGTTAATGGAAATGCGCAAAGTTGACTCGTTCTAATTAAGAGTTTGAAGTAAAAAGTGAACTACTTTCGAGGGCAAAAAATCGGTCGAATTTACTTGTGCAAAGAACTTTCAACGGATTTTTAACCACCCTTTCGAGCTATTTTTAGAAGAAAAAAAAACTTCAGCCTGGCTTGGATACGTTGTAAAACCGCAAGAGTGAGCGTATAACGACGACAGATTTTCCGATATCGTATATATGTAACGGTGACAATTGTCGAGAGCAAAGACGCGATAAAGGGCTGCTTCTTCTTTCAGTTGGAAAAGGGAATAAAGTTCAGGTTTTGTCAGACTTTCTATTTTTAACGTTGGTCCACGAAGTACGCTTAATCGCACTTGTTTCATCCAGTGCCTCGTTAAAAAGATTCATATACTCGACGAATCGAACGCGCGCGCGAGTAGCTCGCGTCGTTAAACTTTCATTGCAAAATAATTATTCTTTCTGCTGTTGGATATTGCATGTATACATATATCGATATCATTACTTAATTAAAATGAAAAGTTGTTGCGTTCAGCGATGATTGAAGCAAGTTGTTACGTTTTACTCGACTTTTCTATATTATGCATGAGAGACTTTCAAATATACATTCGCTGTGCGGAGAGACTGGCTGTCGTGTTAATCGATAAGTAGATGCAGTCGTGCATGGCCAGACGTCGATAAATTCGATTTGTATCAGACATAAAATTTTGTTGGAAAACATTTTTCCTGGATATTTTATGTATGACAACTGTTATAGGTTAATACTAATACACACTCCGAAAATAATCTCCCGTTTCATCCTCGAAAATAAAGACTTGTTAAATCAACACACTGCTATATAACACAAAGAAAAGCACATTTCAAGCCACCAAATCCAGCACGTGAATCACCGCTGCCGCATCGACGCGCTCTCTTTCTCTCTGACGTCTGCCATCAGAGACACACGTGCAACTAAACTTGAAAAACTTGATTCGCAGTGAACCCAAAAATGCACCGTTGCGACGGCATGAAGAAAATCCGAGCATATAATCACCTATTATCACATATGACAGTGAGAGACGTGCACGTTATCACTTGTGCGTCAAAAGAAATTTTTTTTCTTCTCAACCCTGAGTTGTTTAGAGCGAAATTTTATCGCATATATAAGTGAGCATACCGCAAAGTTCTGAAGTATCGGAGCTGTAGTCGTCTATATATACTGAGCTTTATATACAGTCGGATGAGTTTATATTCGAAATTGAGTTTTGCGCGCAAGCTTGGAATTCTATTATGATTGAATTTTTCACTTGATAGGGCAGATATAGTTGGTGAAGATTCGAAAAAATAAGGAAAGTCATCAGTTTTTATTTTAAAAGAAAAATATTGCTTTGTGGATATAGATATCAAGCTGTTCCGGTTAATTAGTTGCGTTAATTAAGAGTTATAAATAAACAGATATAATTGCGTGCATAGCCGGTATATAACATATCGAACTATTTTCAGCGCGAATATGGCTCTCCTCTGAAACAAAAAAGATTCAGCAAAATAAACTTTTTACAACTTCTTATTTACATCGCAAGACACGCCTGTTACTATTTTCGTATTTTTCGTCAGCGCTCTCTTTCTCTCTCCCTCTGCGAGCATCGATTTAAAAAAAAATACACGCGTTTCTGTTAAAATTTTATCAATTCTACATACGCAGAACGACAGGAAATAAAATCTTTGCCAGTTCAAAACACCGCACGGCCAGATTGATTTTCGATGCTCCATTTTCTCCGGCAGCCTCGCTCTTCAAATACTCGGGCCGACATCGATAAAAGCGTACGATAACAAGAAACAAAAATCCAAATGAAAATGTTGCTGCTGCGCAGGGAAAACAGAGCCACGTGTTTTCCGCTAAAATTAGCCGACTCGTGTGCAGAGTCCGCCTCGCAGGCACAATGAGCTTTGTCGTGCCAGCAGTAGCCCGCACTGATTATTAATTTTCCGAAATAGCGACGCGTGTCTCATTTATTCAGCGGCTAATTGAGAGTTTGAGATGCCGATTTTAGCCTTGTTTTCGAAGTTTATTACTTTGGACGTGTATAATAGAATTACGTATATAGTGTATTTTGTTGAAATTGAATTCATTTGACAAATATGTGGCCAACGTAACAAAAAAATTTCTAAATCAAATATAACGTGAATTATTAATAATAAGCCACTCATAAAAGCGCCATCTCGTATACAACTCTCCAAAGTATTTTGCGTTTGTACGAAAAAAAGCATCTCCCAGCCCTCAATTCAGGAACGCTTTCGCGTAAATTACACGCCCACCTCGAAAAAACCGCAAGCACAGCTCGAGTCTAAACAAGGAAAATTTAGAGCTCAGACGGTTGCTCGCATGCATAAAGCGCGCGATAATTCTTTTTTTTCCTGTCTTTCTCTCTCTCATTCTTTCGTTGAGATAGCGAGAGTCGCGTGCCAACGATCGTTGCAGTCGGTCAGTCTGCGACATCGCACAGTGGGATGGAATATAATTTTCAGGGTCCGCGTTAAAATTATATTTTGCGTACATCTTTAGGCATGGTGATCACGATGGAGTTTCTTTATTCACGTCGATTTTTAATTTTTACCGTAGATTATCGCGTAAAAGTATATGCGTATGAATTAATTCGTGTTTACGTTTCGACGCATATACGCTCGAGCTGAAGACAAAAAAGAACGCGTGTATAGCGGTGTTGAAATTTTAACGTTTGAAAGTCTCCGAAGGTCGGGCCCCCACTGTGCCCGAAAATAAAAAAGAAACGCGTAGCGTATAGGACGGATTAGGCACTTCCAGATTAAGAAATTTCAATCTTATATACAGGTATAACATTGTACACGCATATGTGTGCTTTGAATTGTTTGAGAGAGTAACAAAAAGAGCTCATTGGACAATCAAAGTTACGTTAGCTTTACGAGTCTATAATTACCATAATAATAACGCATATTATTAACGAGATCATGCACGTGTACATACGTATTTGAAAAACCAGTTCGGTGCGTATTGGTATCTCCCGCGTCGACCGCAGAGACATCGGAGTAAGGTAAAGAATCGTGTGTAAACATCCTTCTGATATTTCTAAGCACTCGAGGAAGTAAACAAAAGTGGGTTTTTAGGTGATCGTGAGTCTACACGCGTCGTATTATATATTATATGATATGCGCACGTCAGAATAAAATCCTCTCAGAGAATCAGGTGCGCGCGTAAATTGATAGCGTCGACATAAGTGTATATACGGAATAAAAATCATCAAATTATCGCACACTTGAAAACAAGTTTGCTCTCGTGATCAAATTATATTGTTAACTCGTGAATAACAACTATATATCTATAAATATATACAGAAACCTCACGATCGCATCAGTCACGCTTGGCACGCTGTCCCCCGCGGCAGCAGCAGCATTAAAAAAAAATAAAGATAATCCATGGAAAAAATAATGCAAATAAGGCCGCTCTCGAGAAAACGGGCGCGGAAGTGCTCGCACGTTTGCGTGCAGTGGCAAACTCTCCCGTATCCACTTTATGCTGCTGCTGTTGTTGTTGCTCGCTTAGAAAGTAACGGGGAATATATAGCTCCGCGCGCGCGGCGACGGATGAAAAAAATACGAGTCCCCCTCCCTTATAGTCCGCGGCTCTTTCACCTGGGCTGCTGCGGCAGTTATGTTACAGGTATATATGTCTATGTGTATATACGCTCTCGATCGAATCGAGTCTATATAGATGTGGAGGGAGAGGAGATGCCGAGAGATCGGAGGAGGATAATTGGGACGAGCGCGCACGCGGAAGAGTGTCGATGCTGATAGTGAGAATCCAATACTGCGCAGTTGGCCGCTTTGGGGGGTGACAGATATGATGGGAGATTTTTTTTTTTTTTTTAGTCAGGCTACTGCAGTTGTTTTGCGAGAGAGAAAGTTGCGAGAAGTATTATAATGTCGAGGGTTATTGCTCGAGGGACGGTTTGACGCGTTGCGTAAAAAGAAAATGATGCTGTTTTGAGATAGTCAAAATAAGCATGTGTCTAACGTGGGCTCTTTTAATTTTTCAGCGCCTTACGAAGGTGGAATATGGAAGGTGCGCGTCCACCTGCCGGAGCACTATCCATTCAAATCGCCTTCCATCGGCTTCATGAACAAAGTCTACCATCCGAACATCGATGAGGTTTCGGGCACTGTGTGCCTCGACGTAATCAATCAGGCTTGGACGGCCTTGTACGGTAAGAATCGCATTATCAGCTCGTTCGCGCGCCTTTCGCTTGATTATATATATACGAGCTGGAAAATAAGAAACTGGCCCGTATTTTTCTTTTTCAGATCTCTCGAATATCTTCGAATCTTTCCTGCCTCAGTTGTTGACATATCCAAACCCCATCGATCCGTTGAACGGCGATGCAGCTGCGATGTATCTTCACAAACCCGAAGAGTACAAGAAAAAAGTCGCAGGTAGATTTATATTATTTTTTCGTCATCGTCATCGTATAGTTTGATATTAATTTGATAACTTTAATTGTAGACTACGTGAGGAAATACGCGACGGAAGAGGCACTGCGGGACCAGGAGAACGGCGGCACGGGCAACGGCGTGTCCTCGGACAGCGAGTCCTCGATGAGCGACTTCAGCGAAGACGAGGCGCAGGACATGGAGTTGTAACCAAATACCAGCGACGTGAGCGCAACGGCGATGACGACGACGACTACGGCAACACCACCTCCATTTTCGCCTCCTCCACCACCACAACCACCTCGACAGCAGTCAGAAGCGCAGCTCAAAGCAGCCATAAGCGAAGGCAACTGCGACGAGCTCCTCGCTCACACGTTTTCTTGTAGCAAAGCTCCTTCGAACGTATCGCTCGTCTTACCAAATAGATCACCCTGTGCTTACTCTTAGGCTCGTCGCTTGGCTCTGCAACTCTTTCGAGATGTCCGCGAATATGCGGAAAACGAAATTTCAAAGAAAGAGGCTCAGGCCGAGGGAAGACTGTCTGCGAGCACGGTTAAAAGAGCCGACGGGGTACGAGTCGCCGCATCGCGATGTGCATACTATACCTAAACAATACAGCGGGCGAGCCGTTCGTTAAGCAGTGAGGACGAGAAGCAAAGACGTCGCGAGTGTTGAGATTTAGTTTTATAAAGTTAAGAAGGGTAGACAGAGAATAACAGATCCGTGTTCTTGCAAAGCTTAATAAAAGGAATGGCTTCAACTCTTTTTCTCTTGTGATTCTGTGTAATGTCGTAGAGTGAGAGAAAGGAAACTAAAAAGGCATTTTCTACTTTTCTTTTTTTTTTGTTTTTTGTTTTTTTTTTATCGCGCAACAACGCAAAAAGGTGGAGATTTGGTTTGTTCCAAGTCATTGTAAACTATTGAAAATTTTCAATTTCTTTCTTAAAGGGCTTTTTCTCGAGGATACGTTACACGTGAAAAGTAAAACAAAAGAATCGAGAAATATTTTGATTTGAAAGCTAATATAGTAGTAGGTGGTTGAGTTGTCGACGATAAAACGCCAGAATTTAAAACTCATGCGATAAGTTGTATAAAGAACAATGAAAATTCAATTTTTTACATAATGTTGCTTAGTCTTTCATATTATCTTAATGTGATTATATTAAAAATCTTTTGAAAATAAAGTGCAGGAAATGCCTATGAATCTTTGGAAATTAATTTTAAGAAAAACAATAAGATTTCTACGTTTTACGCATTTTTAAAGATGAAAACTCGAATTCAACATTTCTCACGAGCAGAAAATTTAAAGATAAAACTTACAGGAAGTATAATATCAACTTGTAATCGGATGTCTAAATCACAAGGAATCAGAGTGAAAAAAGTATATGAATAAAAGCAGTAAAGGAAATCATATACTAATAAAGCGTGAATCACAGGTTGTAAAACGTTAAAATCTGATTGTATGTACGTGTAATCTATCAGATAGAACTTTTTTTAGCCTGTAAGTTTGCCGCTTAATTTTACTTAGTGAATTGTAACAATGATTAATGAAACGTCGACTTTGGCACAAGTGTATCAATCGATTTATGAAGAAAATGACCATAACTAAGCAGAGAATGTTACAGAAGTTTTTTCAGTCGTTAAAACTCTTAACAGTTTATTTTGTGATTGCGCACGTGGTTCACGACGGCGACTCCGAACAAAGCACAAATATTTTAAGGGATGGTGTAAACTGGATCAATCACTTGCAACGAAGTCGAATTTGAATGTGAATATTGTTCGTTTTTTGTTCCTTTTTTACACCCAAATGAGACAAAAGAGCCGTATTTTTCTCAAGGTTCGAAAAATGATAAATAAAACTACACAAAGTAACAGTATAATCTTGAGGAAAATTTTTAAAAGTACCTTATTGAGAGCAATTACCCAAAAAAAACGTTAATAAAGTTTTAAAAAGATATGCGTGGATCCGTGCCTGATTTTTCTCCATGGAGCATAATAAACCATAAAATGACTAAGCATTACTAAAATAGTCGTATTTTAAGCAGGCGAGAATACACGTCCCTTTACATGCTGTTCTGTTCGAATAATTTTCTATTTTACAAGACGTAAAATAAGAATTGTCTTGATTATGGCCCTATGATTTTTTAAATTTGGCAAACCAAAATTATTCATTTGGTTCTTACAGCTAAATGAAACTAAATAATTGGTAAATCGAGATATGTCATTCACTTGGAATCAGATAAACTTATAAAAAAAAAAGAATTTATTTAAAGAAACAAAATAAGTGCTTTAAGAGGGCGAGCGATTCAACGGATCGGAATAATCGAGATGAATTCGTGTTCTCAGATCTCACGCATTACGATTTATGAACATATATATACATACACCTAGCGATATTTTAATTAGTTGTTATATACATTAATGATCGTATCCGTACGACTTTACTAGTAAGTGCGACGATTTATTGATATTGAATTGGATTGTCTAACAAAATGGAATTATATAGTTTTTAATAATAATATTCTTGTTTTTTTGTAAGTTGTTTTATTTCTCCCATAGACCGATCAATTTTAAAATAACCGCCTATCAAAACACACTCTTATTTTTTTCGCTAAGTCTCTTTAATATTCACGATACCAGCCGTCGATTTTCAAATGCAATAATTGTGTAAAAAAAGTCGAGAAAAAAAGAAAAAAGTGTTGTAGTCTGTAGAAGTATTGGGGCAAAAGGAGATGGGAAATTGGCTCCTAAAGTGAGTAACAATTTCTTGATAGTAACTCGTATGAAATAAGAAGAGAAAAAACAACAAAACTCCAATTATATATACAAGTTTAAAACTTGCGAACCGTTTGAATAACTTAAAGCGATATTTTTTTAAAAAAAGGACATTATCAATTCTGAAAGAATCTGTATAACAAAATGTCATAAAACACACGCGCACTTGCAAACGCAATAAACTAAATCACACATTACACAGAACATACATGTGCATGTACTCAACACTTACACCTGAAAAAGTCAAATATGTACTCCTACATACATACGTTTTCATTGTTGTTTACACTCTCGATTTTGATTAACTGTATAGTAGTTAAATCTAAAAGAGTTGATTAAAAGTAACGTTGTATGTAAATTGTTTGTTTTTGGAGTTCTAGCAAAATTTCGGCATTCTTTATGGCTGAAGTAGAGTTGTTTCAGAACATTGATGCATATACGTTGCCATAAATAAAATATGATTTTTATGTTTCCATATTTGACTTTTTCTAGTCGTACATGCAAATTCAATCCACTCTTAAAATTTGAACCGGCTGTCAAGAGTTTTTAGTGCGTAAACATAATTATAATTAATGAAAAACTATGTTAAAAATGAACAAAAAGTAAGGTTGCACGTAAACTTAAATGAAAAAAAATGAAATGTTTGTCGCGAATTGATTGATGTGTAGTAGAATATGTTATTCTAAAAATGACTGTGATGCGTGTTTGCGATTTAACTAACAGGACTGCGGAACCAAAAAACTATTTTGAGCACTACAAAAATTAACGTTTATTAAACTTACAAAATATTTTTCAAAATTTAATGAACATAAATCTTTTAATTCAATTATAGGTATGATTTGAAACTTAAATAAGTGAAAATAAATAAAAACTTACAATGTCTGTACAATATATAATTATTTTATTTTGTAATTAATTTTGCAAAGAACGTGTAGATCTATTAAAAAAAGAAACTGAAAACAATATGCAAATTTTTTTATAATTGGAAAAAGGAAAACAACAATTTGATCATAAAGTCTGAAATACCAATATAATTACAGTTGCGGTCCTGAAGTTTCACGGAAAATCGCTGAGCTATTAATGTATAAAAATTTGAAAAATTTGCACGTCGATTATAAATGTTTCTGTAAAACGCCTCGGTAAACGACAGCCATGGCATTGTATGTGGATGCTGCATACATTATTACAAATATTTACATACAAAGTAAATTTAACTGATAATAGAAATGATAAATATTATTAATAATATATAATACTATAAAAAATATATATATTATATTGAATCAATAATATTGAATGATGAGATGCAATTTTTGGTACAATAAACTGAAGAAATCCATTTATGTTGTTAAGACTTCACCCTACATTTTTTTTTAAATGAGTTATTTTTTATGGTTTTTGTTTTCAATTAATATTTTTAATATACAATAAGAATTTAAAAAGTTAACATTTGTTCTATGTATGACAAAGCATATCTTAAGTAATTGTTCTAAGCACAGCTGATACTCTTATCTGATTTCATTCATATATATATAACAATGTAAATATAGATATATCAACGTGTATCTTTTATATAGGTAAATCTAACCTATAATACATACATTTTTCTTTTATGCATTCTCTCATTTTTTAGTTTACAATTTTATAAACAAGCCAGATATATTTATTTTTGAAAATTTTAAAGTTTGTATTGATGATTATAGACTTAATCAAGCAAAAGGCTATTCTGCTTTAAATTCATAGCAACAATGGAAAACGAAATACAGACTACAGTTTTAGTAACTGGATTTGGTCCATTTGGAAATTACAAGGTAAATCCTAGTTGGGAAGCAGTCAAACTACTTCCAAAATTATTTGATGAATCAGAAAAATCAGATATAAAGTTAATTATAGAAGAAATAACTGTAGCCTATGAAAGTGTATCTTCCATAGTAAAAGAATTGTGGCAAAAGCATAAACCATCTGTAAGTAATGAAATAACAAATCAATTATTTATTTTAACATTCAATTATTTTCATATGATTTTAAAATATTTAAATGTACATTTTTACTCCTTAGATAATAGTGCATGTTGGAGTAAGTTATACAGCAAATTGTTTGACAATTGAATGTCAAGCCAATAGTAAAGGCTATAATAAGCCTGATGTATTTGATAAATGTCCTAAAGAAGAAAATATAGATCACATTACTTTAGAAACTAAATGTAATGTTCAAGACTTGTGCAAACTAGTCAGTAAAAAACTGGAAGATAAGCATTGTAAAGTTTGCATTTCCTATGATGCTGGACGATATTTGTGTGAATATATTTATTATCAATCTCTTTCAATAGAAGAACCTCAAGTACTTTTTATTCATGTTCCGGATACAAAAATTTATCCAACTGAAAAAACTGCTCAAGGACTTTTTGAAATTCTTGTACACTTGATTGCATGTACATGTGATAACAAATGAAGAGCATAGATATAAACTTAAAATGTATTTTTACAATTTTACAAATATATCAAATATATTTTTACTTAAACTATTTAAACTATAACTTATGTTTACTCAGCCTATTGTTCTCCAGTAGTATATTTCGATTTAAGTGGTGTAATATTGTTTTTAAGTTCTCGTGAATATGGTTTCTTAAGTTCTTCAGCAACATGTCCCAGTTGTATTGAGCAATCTGGATGAAAAGTGGGTGGTATAATTCTACATTCTCTATCAAAAATGGTTGCCATCTGTGTGAGCAACTCAATGAAACCCAGTGATAAAGCTGCTCGGCGAAGTCTATTGAGTTCCTAAAAAACAAAAATTATAAGATAAAAAAGTTTATTTTTAGTCTTATGAAAATTTATTTGACTTTTTTTTAATGATCTTACTTTGTAAAAGTTTTGTGTCTTTTCCGGTAACTTTCTGGCGTGTCTAAGAATCTTCTGAATATCAGATTGCAAGCCAACAACTCGGATCCAAGAAGGAGCATTTTGTGAATAACTTCTTTTCTCTGCTGGTCTGACAGGAAAAGGAGCACTGTCCATTTTCGTACTCATAAGATCCAGAGGTCCCAAATTTTTTAAATTTCCTAGCCAAGGAACGGCATCTGTACCATGTTCTAGTACAGTCAGCATTAAATTAGATTTCTTTTTGGTATCAGCCCAGGAGTAAATAAATCCATACCAATCTGTATTTAACATACACAGAGCTGCCATGTTTTCAACCTAAAGAAAAATGCAATTTAAATTGTAAATGATTTTCTATTATCCTAATAATACTAAAGTATTTTTTTACTTTTAATGCTCCATGTAATAAAACACAAAACGAGGGTGTTTTTCCTTCTTCAGTAATTTCTTCTATATCCGAATCCTCTTCTAAAGATACACCTTGCATACTTTGTGTTTTTTCAGTCGGCAAAGGTAACACCAAATGTCTGGACACTGAAGTTGGACTACTAACATCTGCTACAGATATAAAACCGCATATCTCAATAGTTTTTGAAATAGTGAGTCCCATTGCCACTTCAAAATCAGCTGTTTTGTTATACGGCTAAAATATTATATTACAGGTAATAAAAAAATAACAAACTATAAGATAATAACTGGTTACAAAATTTGATTGTCACTTACAGTTGGCGGCGGTGACAATGAGATGCGAGACCCCAAATGTCCACACTTTAAATAGCCTTGGAAAGATATATAGTTTGTTTCAGCTAATTTTTTAAAGCAATTTGCCACTGATGTTTTTGATAAAGAACCTTCAGGTACCAGAACCATACTATCATTACCAGCTAAATCTACTAGTTTTTGATATAACGGCAAAGCATTGATAAAACTTGGATCTGTAATAATTATGATTAATATAGTATTAATATTTGTCACAATGTAGGCGTCAGTAAATAACGAAATTCTCAGTACAATATCTCTTACCTGACTGATTGGCTAAGCAAACAAGAGTGAGTTTTCCAGGATACGGAAAAGGCAAGGGAAAAGGGTTCTCTCGTGAAAAATTTAGCGAATTCAACGAATCACCTAATGACATAGGTCCTACTCCTGGATTGCCATCAGTAATCAAAATTACTTGGCATGCTGTTGTACTACCCCATTCAGAAATCACATTAGTATTAACACCATGCAAGACGGTCTCTATGCAGGTTTTATCACATTCCTCAATATTTTGAAGCTTAGTCCTTAATGCATCATAGTCCCGAGTAAATGGGCACACAACTTCATAAAGGGAAGAGAATACGATCTGAAAACAGCAATGATTTTTAATCTTGCAACATTAAAATGAAATTTGTGAACAGTGGAAGTAATAAATTTACCAAAGAAACGAATTCGAGTCTCGAATGATTCTGTAAATATTGCAAAATAGTGTTGATGCCTTGGACAGCTAAATGATGCCTGGTCAACTGTTCACTTTGTAATCCTTCTCCAACATTAGACCCAATAACGGGTCTCCGCATCGAAAGCGAAACGTCTAAGGCTATGACGGTAGGCATTTTTGCCTTTTTTTATTACGCCACAAACACAAATAATAAATTTTCACTTATTTGTTTGTATAAACATAATAATGCTATGAAAATAAAGGTTAGAAATCGCCAACTTTTATTGTTTTAACTCAATTTTAATCTCTATAACCATAATTATGCGCGAATTTTATACTTTAATCTTCCCTCAAAAGTAATGCAAGAGAAGAGCAAAACATCTTTTTTTTATTTACAAAAACAGAGGAGCTTTCCGAACTATATACAAACACATCAAATACACGGCAGATACACGGCCACCGGCCAAAGCCACGCCGCGATTCAGCCAACCACGAAGTGTATATCATGTATATAAGTATTCATGCACTTATATTAGGGGCAATGTACATAGGAGCTCTCTGCCTATGCTACAGCTGTGCTAAGCTGAGCTGTCCAGTTCCGTTCCTGCGTCTAATCTCGCGCGCCAAGATACAAATTATATTAACTTAAATCAAATAATTTATGTTTTCAATTAATAAATATCTGCATTTTTAATTCACTAACTTCAAAAATTAAAATGAATAATAATTTGTGCGTTTCTGCTTTTTAGAGTTTTCATGGAGCTAAGATAATTGAACGCAAACGAAATTCCAAAGGAAACAATAATAAAAATCGCATTTTTAATGAAATATTATATATTTGAAAATACAAGTTTTACATTAGAATATGCTTTATAGTTATTATTATTATTATTATTTTTTTTGATAATTTCGAATAATCTGCAGTATTCCTGGAATGTAATTTGCTTAATAGTCATTTTTGTAAATTTATAAAATTCATTCTGGTCAGTCAAGGCAAAATATTTAAATAATGTACAGAACGCTCCATAATTGTCTCTTATAGGCACAGCCAAATGGGGTCGAACCCACCATCTCCTTAAATTCTTTTTCTTTTTTTTAGAAGCTTCAACATTATGCACATGTCTATTAAATTGAGACATTTTTCTAATGTACAAATTTTTTGTTGAATACTTTGGGACATAGCTGAATTATTTATTTACTTTATTAATTAATGTCAATTTTTGCTACTTTTTCAGACAATCAGAAACTGGGGTATGAACTATTTACCTAACCTATCCTCCACAGACTATATCATATTCGTCAAGACACATGCGTGTGCATTGATTTGGAACCATTAAGACAGGAACGGAATCGGAACAGACGGCATAGCACATAGCAGAGGCAACAAAGATAGATCTTAATAGAAGCGCAAAGCCCCATACCAAAGTGAGGCTCCCCGAGATTAGAGCGCACCCCGACACACCCGCTTGTTTTTTTTTAATAAATATACTCATAAATATTTTGGGCGCGAAGGGTAGGTGCCCTGGAAACCAAATCCATCGCAATTTTATTGATATTCTGCTGCTATTTATCTGCACGCCGAAAAAATTTCGTTTGCCTTCCTCCGACGTGCCGCTGTATTTTTTAAAATAAATATTCTCTTGTTAGAAATCGACACGCGCGTGGGATAGATAGATTTAGGTGTTTTTGTTTTATAGATTTAATCTTCTCGCATTCGCTCGCCTTTCTCCGATGTGCCGATGTACTTTTTAAACAGAAATATTTATTTAAAATCGAGGCGCGTGGTGTAGATAGATTAAAGTATTTTGGTTTTATGATTTAACCTTCTTGCTTTTGCTTGCCTTCCTGCGATTTTCCAAAGGTTCTTTAAATAAATATTTTCTGTTTAAAAATCAAGGCGCGTGGGGTAGATAGATTTAGGTGTTTTAGGTTTTTGCAGATTTAATCTTCTCGCTTTCGATCGCCTTCCTCAGTTTCGTCACAGTATTTTTTAAATAAACATTTTCTAATTAAAAACCGAGGCGCGTGGGGTAGAGGGATTTAGGAGTTTTGGTTTTATAATTTAACCTTCTTTTTCTTTTTGTCCTCCTTCGATGATCCGCTGTTTTTTTAAATAATTATTATCCTATTAAGTCTTGCAC